>BLKR01004716.1:0-99828 GCA_011170035.1 Teleogryllus occipitalis
AAAAATGAAACTCATCAATATTAGGGAAGTATAAATAACCAACGTAGAACTTGGTATGTTGCTCCAAGTAACTGAATTTATTAAGATGTTGCGTAAAAACTTTTGCTACTAACTTGAAATCCTTATAGATAACTACTTAAATTTTAGTTAAAGTTTTTGTTTCAGAAAGGTAATATTAATACGTTCCGGGAAATACCACTGCCCTCACTAATTAACGAGTTTTTCTCCATTTAAGATAGTGACTCCAGTTTTGCATGTATGAAGTACAAGCTAATAATATATACTATGCATTGAAAACACAGTGGATATCATATTCACCATTGCATGACTTTTATGAATGTTCAGGAGCGTATTTAGGTACCCAAACACTGTTTAAATTATGCCATTGTAATACCGCTAACGGAAAGTATGTTTCGTATTTTTCAGATATCTTCTATTCCAGGCAGTGATCAATAGCGTGAAGGAACGCACATTGCGGATGATTATGTCGGGAATTCAGCGTTCCAGAATTCTTTTACGATATAAGGGGAGTATAACACTTCAGTCATGTACAAGTCATATCGATATTGTTCGTATAACAAATTATTAATGAGTATTAGTTTGAAGTTGAACACGCAGTATGTAATCCTTGCAGCATGACGGAACGGGAGATGTCATGTTGAGCTGCGAAATCGGAAAAACGGGGATTAGGGATTTTTTATATTCTTTGTCAATATGAAGCGAGTAGAACTTTTGACATATAAAAATGATTCATACACATAATAAGAAACTTTTTTCCCTTCAGACAGCTTAAATACATATGTGAACCTGCACCCCGGACGCACTGGAGAGAGTTGAGTTGTGCCTTCAGACACCCAGGATTCTTTTATTATAAAGGAAATGTTATTATACTTAATATTTTGCAATAGTGTGTTTAAATTAATGATCCAACAGATTTTCTAAAGGTTTTTGAACAATATCGAATTTCATGCAGCATTACGTGAAGGAACCATCCCAACACAACTGCATTGATCTCCAAGTTTACAACGGCTGTTTATAAGATCAGCGATGAAGAATTCTCAAATGATGAAAAAATATTTCTGCATTCTCAAAATTAAATAAAGATTTTTCTACATTAAATAACTAATGTACTTTAAGGTGTAGTTGAACTATCTGTGTTATATTCGCTTAGATTAATTCCTTCAAAGACGAATTAACTACCCGACGTGTGGAAGAGAAGTATAATTTGCACACGATTTTGATGTCCAGATCTTTTAAATTTTCGTACTACGGGCGATAAACTTCTTTGAGCGTGGTGAGTGTTAAAGTAATACGTTGAGAAACTATGTACGACTGAGACGAGTGTTGAAATGTGTGTGATGCGGTTGATACGTATAAAGTGAGTGTTTACAATCAACTTTCCTATCACACATAATATCTGTATTTTTTAATTCTACAGCTGTGTATTTTTTAAATCGAATATTTATATGGTGTAGAAAATTTATTTGTATCAATTCGTTTAATATTAAAATTTGTACTATTAGATACCTATGTACCCAATCAATTGGCTAATCACATTCGGAAATATGATTCTTCCAGTGCAATAAATGAAATTATAATGGTGCGGTTACGTAATATTTCGTATGAGAGCTTGTACACTTCTGTTCGTTTTCACAGGAAACAGACGATCCTGCCAAGCAAAAGACTTGCAGTAGTTTCTCTTCAATATTAGTATTTGTGTTAGGTAAACTTAAGTGTATTTAATTTCTCTATTGTGAAAACTACGACTTAAACATTGTTATTTCTTGAAATTACTAACCATCGATAACCAGTTGTGATGGTTGGCACTATTCAACTTATAATTTGTCTACTTCTACATAGTATTTTTTGTGTGTAGCGTGCTTTTTAACAATATTCTTATTTCTTAACGTTTATAAACTAAGTTTTTTGTGAACATGCAACATCAAAAACCTAGCTTTAAATCCTAATATAAGTAAAAATTTACAGATATGCAATAGGTATATTTCCTTAGACAAAGTATATAACATAAATAAATTTATATTTAAAATTTACAGCAAAATTTGTTATTGCAATACTTCAGATAACTGGTTTATATTATATTATGATGATGATGCTTCATATTGAGTATGCCTTAAATTCATCGCAAATGGGTAATAGACCAGTTTAAAATGGTTCCGTACAGGTTTAAGCCTAATGTGTGTTTGACAGATGAGGCAACCACAGAACGAGGTCTTAAATGACCTTACGTAACCCCTCTCTCCCTCATTTTGTGTGTCTGTGTGTCATTGTCTGCTATCAAGCGTTCCATATTGTGAAAATTTATATCTTCTCAAAATGCAGTGTTCTGTCCCTTATTCACATTTGCAAAATTTTGTAGTACATATGATAAGATACTACCTTGAAAATGAATTCAAATAAGGAAGTTGAGTTGTGTTTGCAGAATTTTGATGTTGCGTTAATTCTACACTTCTTGGCGGTTAGTATTTAAAAACATTTGTGTTGAACCGTTTCTTGACCATTACATCATAGACGTTTGTTGGCATGATGGAATACAACATATCGACAGCTCAAATATTATAATGTACTTGTTGCAATGAGGCATAATGTTTTGTTTCGAGTACGTCAACGGTTTGATCATTGTGGACTTTTACATTCTACAACGTTGAAAGGTTTATTATTTATGTGTCACGAATATCAGTCTTTTAGTGTTTCAAGAAACATTAACTATACAGCCCTATAGAATTGTTGTAAACGTGTTTATGATCTCCTAAATCCGCTGCTCTATCTTATGGTGTACGATGTGAAAAAGCCCTCTACCATTTGTGTTTGAAAATAATACGGTTTCCTGTACGTCGTAGTCATGTTCATTATTGACCTGCGTGTTGAGCACACTTTATAACAGACTTGTGTACTTTTGTATTGATAAGATGTCAGACTTTTTAACCAAAAGTTAAATTGTGTATTGAACTTTACACATGTGCCATGTGTGTTGGTAAGTTCATATTCCTATTATATAAGTATGCAATCGTGTAAATCATGACAAACTCTGTAATTAAAATTACTACGCCATTTTACGTTTCGTATGTGTACATGCATGTAGAGCACATATAATTACTGTGGTAGACACCTGGGCTCCTGGATTGTTAACTCCACAACGAAGAAATTTGCTTTTAAACATCATTTGTTCAAAGTATTCGAATGAGTAAACGTTTATATTACCTATTGAAGCTAAGTTTTTAAACATGTGTTTTGTTTCAGACTGCGGAGATTTCATTTTGAACAGCCAAAAGACACGTTGCAGCCAGTTGCGCTATCACCACAAGACCTGAAGATTGGTTATTACTTTCTTAAATTTATTAACACGGAAGAAATAATTATACTGCAAATTTGAACAAACTGTTTCCTTTGTATTTCGTATTGAACTACCAATATCAGGTGAAAGATTAAAATGGCAACCATTTTAGTGTAAGTTGTTTAAAAATGCAGGAAACTATATTTTGTGAATGTGTTAGAGGGCCCAGCTAATAAGAAATGAATGAGGAAAAGTAAGTGCCTGGAGTGTGTGTGTAGCCTAATAACAAATGGAATTTTGTGTATTAATCGCAATAAAATGTTATTGTGTTCACGTGTTCATTAAAATGTTGCCAAGAATAAAACTAATACGACAGTCCTGGATCGTCCAACAGTGTTGACTTTTTTTTGTGTTGTCAGGTTTCGACACTTGTTTTACTTATTTCTTACTTCCTTACTTCCTTTCCTTAAAAGATGTTAGGTTGTATAACGGAAATAGACAGTGTGAGTTAACTACCTTCTAATGCATGGATAACCCATTGAATTTCATTGCTATTTCTCCCGCAGCAGCAAAATAATTTTCAGTAAAACTGCACACGCTTTATGGGGGGTATCGTTGCGATGTACTGATAAGTAATACTTCATCATTTTCTATTTTCACTTCAACGATCTCGCTCTATTCGTACAGAATTTTTTTTTTGTAAACATGAAAATCTAAAACAAAAATTCTGCTTAATAAACTGGTAAGAATTGTTTTACTGAGTTTTATTTTCTTCAAACTTTAAATGCCATTCCTTGGTGCGTTATACACTTCCCTATCCTCAAATTCATCTTTACTTTCAGAGCGCATACAAATTCAATGAAGACAATTTTAAGTATAGGTTATATCAAGTGTAATGTTTCTGCACCGAAGAAAATACGTTTGCCAGCTTATTTCAGGTAAGCGATGTTAGTGTAAATGATATTTTAAAACGATACAAAATGAAAATTGGCTTTTCTTGAAAATATTTGTGGGATTTCTGGTGTGTTGACGTTCTTATGAGAACAAATAAAAATGTTATCTTCAGCATAATACTTTGGAAATCAAAGTAAAAGATTTAGAACTTAAAATATTACATTGTAATATAAAAATCGCAACAGTTCGGGAAAGAAACAAAAAAAATAAAAGATTATATATATATATATATATATATATATATATATATATATATGTCTTTGTTTCGAGATTCGAACCCGGTATGATTTACTTGCTAGCACCAGGACTTTGACCACCAGACCACGAGGGCTATCCGACCAGCCACCCCATACAGAACATATTTTAATTCCGTTCAGTTTCTCTCCGTGCTAATGCAATGCATTGAAAATATTAGTATGCCCAGGATTCGTTACCTTCAGCATGGCAGGACCATATTTTAACCACTAACCCACTAGAGCACCGGGAAACCCCGTTCACAGCCAAGGTATATTAAGTCTGTCTGTCCGTCAATTGAGGTTATGGGGCAAGGTTTCAAAAAACGAATAATGCAATACCATTGCCGCGGGGAATCGAACCTGCTAACCTGTACACTAGCAATACCAGCACTTTTAACCACTCGACCATCCGAATGCTGGGCACACGCTCTCATTTTTTGGTATATTAATTGTAAAGGGGATTTGATGCTGTTTGACCAGGGATTTAACACTTTTGTAAGAGATTTTTCGGCAATTCGGCCAGCCAACCGGTAGCTGTGATGGTTAAGGCACGAACCAAATGCACACTGAGCATTAGGATCTACTGGTTCAAATCCACCAATGGTTAATCAAAGGTAGTAACAATATAAGGTATGTAGAAAGGGCATTTGTAGAAGTATGTGTGTGTGTGTGTGGTGTGTGTGTGTGTGTGTGAATGAAAAAATAAATATTGTCCATTTCTTCCGTGCGGGTATAAATAAAAGTGTGCATGGTGTACGTATAAAGAAATATATACAGTCGATTTCTTCTGTGCGTGTATAAACAAAATTGTGCATGGTGTATGAATTGTGTATGCATCATGGTATATACTTGTCTGTGGTGTGTTGGTAAAAAAGAGATACGGGAATGCGTGTGCCCAATATATCGAATTCGTAAATAATAAATACGTTCCGGAAGTGAAAGAAATAGAAATTGTAAAAATATAATCAAAATTTCCCAAATCTATGGCCCACGTGAGAAGTTTGGGAGATTAAGATGAAAAAACACTGGTACTTTGAACCATCGCTGGAATAATTGAAAGTGATTTTTATATCTTTTTTTTGTTTCTTTCCCGAACTGTTGCGATTTTTATATTACAATGTAATATTTTAAGTTCTAAATCTTTTATGTTGTATTCCATCATGCCAACAAACGTCTATGATGCAATGGTCAAGAAACGGTTCAACACAAATGTTTTTAAATACTAACCGCCAAGAAGTGTAGAATTAACGCAACATCAAAATGAATCTGCAAACACAACTCAACTTCCTTATTTGAATTCATTTTCAAGGTAGTATCTTTCTTATATGTACTACAAAATTTTGCAAATGTGAATAAGGGACAGAACACTGCATTTTGAGAAGATATAAATTTTCACAATATGGAACGCTTGATAGCAGACAATAACACGCAGACAATAACACACAAACACATACACACACACACAAAATGAGAGAGAGAGTGGTTACGTAAGGTCATTTAAGACCTCGTTCTGTGATTGCCTCATTTGTCAAACACACATGAGGCTTAAACTTGTACGGAACCATTTTAAACTGTGGTCTATTACCCATTTGCGATGAATTTAAGGCATACTCAATATGAAGCATCATCATCATATGATCATATAAACCAGTTACCTGAAATATTGCAATAACAAATTTTGCTGTAAATTTTAAATATAAATTTATTTATGTTATATACTTAGTCTAAGGAAATATACCTATTGCATATCTGTAAATTTTTACTTGTATTAGGATTTAAAGCTAGGTTTTTGATGTTGCATGTTCACAAAAACTTAGTTTTATAAACGTTAAGAAATAAGAATATTGTTAAACGGTACACACAAAAAATACTATGTAGAAGTAGACAAATTATAAGTTAAATAGTGCCAACCATCACAACTGGTTATCGATGGTTAGTAATTTCAAGAAATAATGTTCAAGTCGTTTTCACAATAGTGAAATATAGTATACTTAGGTTTACCTAACACAAATACTAATATTGAAGAGAAACTACTGCAAGTATTTTGCTTGGCAGGATCGCCTGTTTCCTGTGAAAACGAACAGAAGTGTACAAGTTCTCATACGAAACATTACGTAACTGCACCATTATAATTCATTTATTTCTCTGGAAGAATCATATTTCCGAATGTAATTAGCCAATTGATTGGGTACATAGGTATCTAATAGTACAAATTTTAATATTAAACGAATTGATGATACAAATCAATTTTCTACACCATACAATCGATTTAAAAATATACACAGCTGCAGAATTAAAAAATACAGATATTATGTGTGATAGGAAAGTTGATTGTAAACACACTCACTTTACACGTATCAACCACATCACACACATTTCAACACTCGTCTCACTCGTACATAGTTTCTCAACGTATTACTTGAACACTCACCACGCTCAAAGAAGTTTATCGCACGTAGTACGAAAATATAAAGGATCTGGATATCAAAAACCTGTGCAAATTATACTTCTCTTCCACACGTCGGGTAGTTAATTCGTCTTTGAAGGAATTAATCTAAGCGAATATAACACAGTTCAACTACACCTAAAAATACATTAGTTATTTAATGTAGAAAAATCTTTATTTAATTTTGAGAATGCGGAATGCAGAAATATTTTTGTATCATTTGAGAATTCTTCATCGCTGATCTTATAAACAGCCGTTGTAAACTTGGAGTTCAATGCAGTTGTGTTGGGATGGTTCCTTCACGTAATGCTGCATGAAATTCGATATTATTCAAAAACCTTTAGAAATTCTGTTGGATGATAAATTTAAATACACTATTGCAAAATATTAAGTATAATAACATTTCCTTTATTATAAAAGAATCCTGGGTGGCCGAAGGCACAACTCAACTCTCTTCAGTGCGTCCGGGGTACAGGTTCACAGATGTATTTAAGCTGTCTGAAGGGAAAAAAGTTTCTTATTATGTGTATGAATCATTTTTATATGTCAAAAGTTCTACTCTTTTCATATTGACAAAGAATATAAAAAATCCCTAATCCCCGTTTTTCCGATTTCGCAGCTCAACATGACATTTCCCGTTCCGTCATGCTGCAAGGATTACATACTGCGTGTTTAACTTCAAACTAATACTCATTAATAATTTGTTATACGAACAATATCGATATGACTTGTACATGACTGAAGTGCTATACTCCCCTTATATTGTAAAAGAATTCTGGAACGCTGAATTCCCGACATAGTCATCCGCAATGTGCGTTCCATCACGCTATCGATCACTGCCTGGAATAGAAGATATCTGAAAAATACGAAACATACTTTCCGTTAGCGGTATTACAATGGCATAATTCAAACAGTGTTTGGGTACCTAAATACGGTCCTGAACATTCATAAAAGTCATGCAATGGTGAATATGATATCAATTGTGTTTTCAATGCATAGTATATATTATTGGCTTGTACTTCATACATGCAAAACTGGAGTCACTATCTTAAATGGAGAAAAACTCGTTAATTAGTGAGGGCAGTGGTATTTCCCGGAACGTATTAATATTACCTTTCTGAAACAAAAACTTTAAATAAAATTTAAGTAGTTATTTATAAGGATTTCAAGTTAGTAACAAAAGTTTTTACGCAACATCTTAATAAATTCAGTTACTTGGAGCAACATACCAAGTTCTACGTTGGTTATTTATACTTACCTAGTAAAGATGAGTTTCATTTTTGGGAGCGCATTTGCCAAGATAGCTAAATATTCATTTATGTAATTTATAGCGGCAAATATAGAGTGAAGAATCAACCACTTCGGACTATTTTGTGTAAAGAATAGGCAATATTAAAAATGTTAAAAACAAGATTTTCTTAAAAACGTCTCCAGATTTTTTTAGGGTTATTGATAATTGCACCATAAGAGATTACAAATCCCATTTTGCAACCTTAATTTTTTTCAAAACTTTCCTAATATAATTATTTTTATCTCACGATGATATTTGCATTTTTATCGAATTGTTTAAATTAATACATTTTTGAGTTCAAGTGTTTTAAATAACATTCTACAAAGTTTCGCAAAAAATCAGAATTTCTGTGACAATGAACTTAAAACTGCTCATTTCAGAGGCCATCAGTTTCTCCAAAACGGCTTTAATTTTTTTTCCCCAACATTTTAATCGGATAGTGCTAAATAATACCTGAATTACACGACAGACGTAATTTTCATGCATTTATTTGATTTTCCAGAAATTGCAGAAACAACAGTTTTCTGATACACGATCCGAACTTCTCAAATCGTTAATACTGAGTTCTCAAAAATTTGTGTACATTATTATATTTGGGAGTAAAAGTAGTTTAATTGGTTTACACGAATGTTTCTCGAAAACTACCAGAAAATTGGGCATTTTCAAACGATATTCCTTAAAAACAGCTGTATTTTTTTTAAACGAAAACTTGCATAGGTCTAGGTTTTACTCTTCTACAATATCTTCCGTCATATTTATGTTGGGAATCCGAAAAAGTATTCTATCATACATGCGCCAACGCCAATAGATGACAGATGTGACGACACTGAAGAAAAGCTGAAGACGTAAGGAAACTAATGCGAGAAAATCTATGCCATTCTGTAGCACCACTAGTTTAAATTGCCCGGCTCACAAAAATACAGGAACACTACTAATATTTTGAGAAAATTGTATGACATTATTTGGAGATCTAAATTAGAAAAAGGATTTCATTAAACTAGTAGTGATACTACAATCTCTCTTATTACTGGTAAAATTAACGTTATGTAATTTTCCAATTTTTATCCCACAACATTTTCAGAGTCGTACCTAATCCCGCTAAAAATTAAAATCAGCGTTTCAAATGCAAAAGCCCGAATCTGTCAGCATGATTGAATACAGAATATCAATTTTGCAAAAAGTTATATTTACTACCATAGATAGATGTTAGGCAACAGTTTATGTGTTAGCATAGTTAACGAACGGACTCTATTGCTTTTCGGTACCTCTCGGAACTCTCAACTGGATGGTAGGACTACCCATACATTCGAGGAAGTGATTTGCTTGATAGTGGACAAGAAAAATTAACTTCGGTGGGTGATTTACTGAACATACACAAGCACAGAGACGTATTAGGTTTCTGCCATTACAACTGATGTGCCGTGACGTTCTTGGAGTTTTTCAGGCGTTTTCCTCGTACGAAGAATTCTCTTCTCAAGGAAGCCCAAATGAATTGAAAATACGTCCCAGAGAATGGGTGTTCTGAATGATGGCATTACGCAATCGAATATAACAAAAAATTTAATTTATGCTATATTCAATTAGAAATTTATTTTGTATTTTTAAGACAGTTTGCATTTCTTCAACATGGGGGCTAAAGGAACAGACCGGGAAAAAGGTATTTCAAATTCAGGGGGCTGTTTATATTGCGAATTTATCTTTGCCTGGTAGTAAAACTCAAAAGGAACGTATCCTAATAAAAGGATTTGGCAGAAAAATGCCAGATAGTTACTTCAAAACCTCGATCTAAGAGCCAATAATTGGCATTATCATCTTCCAGATAAGGCTGTACAAGTTAGTCTCTCGTAAGAAACTTGCAGAGAGAAGATTCATCATTTCTAAGAATCTCCGCTAGGGAGCTAGCAAGATGATGCCTTCGATGGCTATCTCTTATGTTAACACAGTTCAAGAGAACATGCTCCACGGTAAGATCTATTTTGCAGTATTTGCATATAGAGGTGGGTCTCCGCGGAGGAGATAACCGTGGGAGAAATGGCAGTGACAGATCCTGAGGCGTGTTAAAATGATCTCCTCGCGCCGAGCATCACGAGATTAGGAAGTCCAAGGATTTATGGAATCCTTGATTCTCGTGAGCTTAAAATCTAAGTTCTGTCACTCTGTTTGCCATTTATTGCGGATAGAGCGTTTGACAAAAAACTTAGTGTCTTCCGCGGGGACTGTGGAGAAGCCTCACACTTTTCTAGGTGGTGGACTTTGCTGCCTGGTCAGCTATTTCATTCCCTCTTATTCACACGTGTTCAGGGACCCCCCCCCCAAAAAAAAGTATAGTGGCGGACCAATTGATGATGGATTTAGTGTTGGATGGTCATTGTCAGTAGGTCACAGGACGAGAAGGAGAGATGGATTTCAGAGAGCTTTTGTAATCACTGCAGATCACTATTTTCTTTAATGACATCGATACAGCAAATTTAAGTGACTCCAAGAGCGCATGCTTATCTGCGGTATAGACGCTGCACGAAGAGTCTAATCGAAAATCTCGCGTGGCAAGACTGCAGTAGAAGGCACATCCGACTTATCCGAAGTATGCATGGTGCGAAGAATACCGTACCTCCAGGTGGTGTCATACGCTTCCTCTATATCGAAGGAAATTGCTACCAGGTGCTGACGTAGCACGAAAGAAGTGGAAATCTGCATAGCAAGGGTGACTAACTGGTCCATGGTTGACCTGTGCTTCCTGAAGCCACACTGAAGAGGTGAAAAAGGTTCTTTTGTTCCAGGAGCCAGACCAGACCTGTATTTACCATTCGCTCTAAAAGCTTGCACACACAGCTTGTGAGCGAGATTGGGCGGTAACTTCAGGGGGTTGTTCTATCTTTTCCTTTTTTAGGGATTGGGAGAACAATGGCCTCACGCCAAATCCTTGGTACTGCATGTTCTGCCCAAATCTTGTTGAAAACGCCGAGGAGAAAGAAACGAGTGTTTTTCGGTAGGTGTTTCAACATTTGGTTATGTATCTGGTCTGGTCCTTGAGCAGAATCTTTCGCACAAGCAAGGGCACATGAGAGTTTTTCCATGGAGAAAAAGGCATTGTAATCTTCCTCCACGCGACTCGAGAAGTCTAATTTACAGTTTTCCATTTATCGTTTCGTTTTTTGAAAGCCAGAAGGATAGTGTGCGGAGCTGGAGATCTGTTCGTAGTGATAAGCCATTTCTTCAGCAATTTCTTGTGGAGATGTTAGGAGATGACCATTTACCAGAAGCCCTGAGATAGACGGCGAAGGGAGTCTTCCACCGACCTGTCGGACCTTTCTCCACACTACTATAGGGGATGTACGACAAGAGGGTGACGAGATGTAAGCTCTCCAGGACGCAGCCTTACTTTCCCGTATCGTCAATATAGCTCTGGCCCGGGAACTTTTATAATTTATTAGGTTTACCATGGTTGGGAACCTACTCAGTTTTTCCAATGCTCTCTTCCGATTACGGGCCGCGGCGGCACAATCAGCGTTCCACCATGGCACAGGGGGATGTCGTGGGTGGCCCGACGACTTCGGGATGGCCTATGAGGCCGCATGAAGGACGGCGTTAGTAAAATGGGCAACCATAGCATCGATGTCGTTTGAGCAGTTTTCCGATATTCACAATTCTTTCTTGAATGTTTCCCACTTAGCTCGGTGGATTAGCCAGAGAGGAGGGCGGGCAACGTTCAGGTCCGGAATACCGAGGTTGATCCGAATGGGGAAGTGGTCACTGCCTTGCAGGTCGCCAAAGACCTCTCGAAGATTGTAGAAACACAGGGACTACAGAGAGAGCTAGGTCCACGGAGGAAAACTTGTTAGAAGCTAAAGAAGTGTGTGTGCTTTTGCCAATATTTAGGAGAATTAAGTTTTGGTTATCAATATTTTCATCACCGGCTATTTGTGAAGAACCTGCTAAAACAGGCAATTGCACCGCTAACCTCTATTTTTAATGCTATCTTCAGATTGGGATACTTTCCATCACAATGGAAAACATTTCAAATTATAATGATTCATAAACTAGGCAAACCATTGCATGAATCCTATTAATACAGATTCATTAGCCTACTCCCCTTATGGTCCTACAGTCCTAACAAAACTACTATTAAAGAGATTATGCCCAATTCTCGAAGAAACCGAATTGATTCCGCATCATTAATTCGGTTTTAGAAAGATCCATTCAATCACGGAACAAATACTTCTAGTAATAGACGTATTTAATAAAACTTTCTAACAAAAGCAATACTGCTCAGCTGCTTTCATTGATATCAGTCAAGACTTCGATAATGTTTGGAATATGGAACTTCTTTACAAAATAAAAGATGTCGATCTCAATGGTGCATACTTCTCAGCTCCTATCTGACAAACAGACTCTTTCATGTAAAGTTGCATAACCAACTATCCTCATTTCGACAAATAGAATCCGGAGTGCCCCAAGGAACATTGATACTGGCCCCTTGGCCAGTATCAATGTAGAGTTGAATACGGCATTGCAAGAGGTGGTGAAGTGTCCTGCTTTCCTCGAGTCCTTAGCGTCCGTTCTTACCGGAAAGGTCGCTACGAAGTTAAAGGAAAGCATTCGCTTCAACACAGAGTTAATTAATGATCTGCGCAGGGAACTTGCAGAACTGACCGCGAAATATAAAATCTTAAGGCTGAGCTGGAAGCGAAAACCGATCAACTAGAAATGTACACGCGGCGAAACTCCCTACGGATCTTCGGGATAAAGGAACAGGATAAAGAAAATCCAGACCAGCTGGCGATCGACGTAGCAAAAAAGATAAGTATTGAACTTGATCGCAATGATATCGACAGATGCCACAAGGTAGGCCCAAAGATCCCTGGGAAATCTCGTCCACTCATCGTAAAATTTGTTAGTTACAGGAGGCGCCGGGAGGTCTTCCGCGCAAAGAGAAATTTGAAAGGTTCCGGCGTGACCATTCGGGAAGACCTCACAAAAGCCCGCCTGGACCTGCTGAATGAAGCTATTGCTCGCTTCGATCTGAGGAACGTGTGGACAGAAGACGGAACAATCGTCATAAAAACAGGTATTGGCCGGGCCCGCGTGCAGACAAAGGCCGATCTGCAAGCTGTAGCCACTTAGCGTAGGAGCGCCCTCCCCTGCAACCCCACCCTTTCTAACCACAGCTAAACGCATTCTTGGTATTTCCAAGACTCTTTCTATTCTTCCAAGACTATTTCTACTCTTTCTTAACACCCCCTTTCTCAACGCATGACGTCACTAACAGGTAACCATAATTCAAACCAACCTCATGCTTCAGTACCAGAACTAGATACGCAACCATTGCCAGACGCCACTAGTCCCTATAATAATATATCAATACCCCCTTCGGAATCATTTTATGTAGGACACATAAATGCACAGTCCCTCTATAGCCATATCGATGAAGTTAGAGAGCTAGTTTCACTACACCATTTTCATGCACTCCTTGTTAGCGAAACGTGGTTGAAGGTGTCTCTTAATACGTCTCTTGTTTCACTTCCGGGTTACCGTTTTCTAAGAACCGACAGGAATCCAAGTGTCGCATCACGAGGAGGAGGTGTCGGTATCTATATTCGAGATGATCTTGCTTACAAATATATCGTATCTTCAGTAGACGAAGTCAATCAATTTAATGAATACTTCATTGAAGTCTCGATTTTTGGCAAAAAATGTGCCTTAGCGGTAGTGTACTGCCCACCTAAAACTGGAAATATTTGAGGTCATGGGCAATGTAATGGCATCTTGCGCAAGCAAATATGAAAACATAATATTAATGGGCGATTTCAATTGCAATCTCCTGACACCATTACAATCTGCCGAGAATTTCAAGCGTTTCTTATCGGAAATGAACCTTACGATTCTGCCGCTAAATCCTACTCATCACACTGCCGGCACAGACACATCGATTGACCACATGATCGTATCAAATCGCGAGAAAGTAAATCAACATGGACAGATGTCAGTTCCCGGGATATCTAAATACGACCTTGTATACCTATCATATCAAATGAATTTCCCGAAATATACGCCCAAAAATTTTTAAGTACCGTGACTATAAGAGCATCAATTCGGAAGTATTTACCTCCGACGGTTTGTGTGTCCCTTGGAACCTTATCAAACAAGAAAATTGTAGACAGAAAAGTAAATACCTTCACGCGCTTACTGACAGAACTTCCTGATAGGCACATACCAATTAGAAAAGCTCGCGCGACACGACCTCCCGCTCCCTGGTTAACGGATGAAATACGTGCGTTAATGAAACAAAGAGATGTCGCCTTTAATGTATTTCGTAACACAATGTGCGAACATGACAGAGACGCATACAAGAAACTGATAAATCTTGTAACGCAAAAATTTGGGAACGGCAAAATTAAATATTATCATAGTATTCTTGGCACGAACAGAGATTTAAAACATGTATGGAAATCGCTGCGCACCTTAGTTTTAGACAAATCACGAACCCCAACGCAAATTGATGCATCTCTTGACACTCTTAAATATGCATTCAAGAGCGCTGATTTCTGCATGGTAGAATAACAGAATTCTGCTCTATTTTTGCAGTTTTGAATAAAAATTTTCGCTTTTTTTACGAAATTTACAAAATACAAAGCCTTAAATAGAAAAATGATCTATTCCATTGTAATCGCAATGAAAATTTATCCCAGGAAAAAAGTTTTTAGAAATTTCTGACATCAACAAAAATTTCACATCTTTACCTGGCTCTATCTCCTTAAATATGCGTCCTAGAGCGCTGAATTTTTCCATAGAAGATTAACAGAATTCTGCTCGATTTTTGCAGTTTTGAGTAACAATTTTCGAAATTTTTACGAAATTTACGAAATACAAAGCCTTAAATAGAAAAATGGTTTATTCCATTGTAATCGCAATAAAAATTTATCCCACGACGGAAAATCTTATAAATTTCTGACATCAGTAAAAATTTCACATCTTTAACTGTCTGTATCTCCTTATATATGCGACTTAGATCGCAGATTTTTGCATGGGAGATTAACAGAATTCTGCTCTTTTTTTGCAGTTTTGAGTAAAAATTTTTGCCATTTGTATGAAATTTACGAAATACAAAGCCTTAAATAGAAAAAAGGTCTATACCATTGTAATCGCAATAAAAATTTATCCCAGCACGGAAGTTTTTAGAAATTTCAGACATCAATAAAAAATGCACATCTTTAACTGGCTCTATCGCCTTAAATAGGCGTCCTAGAACGCTGATTTTTGCATGGGAGATTAACAGAATTCAGCTTTATTTTTGCAGTTTTGAGTAAACATTAATGCAATTTTGTATGAAATTTACGAAATACAAGCCTTAAATAGAAAAATGGTGTATAACATTGTAATCGCAATAAAAATTTATCCCAGGACGGAAGTTTTTAGAAATTTCTGACATCAATAAAAAATGCACAAATTTTTAACTGGCTCAATCGCCATAAATATGCGTCCTAGAGCGCTGATTTTTGCATGGGAGATTAACAGAATTCTGCTCTATTTTTGCAGTTTTGAGTAAAAATGTTTGCCATTTTTATGAAACTTACGAAATACAAAGCCCTAAATAGAAAAATGGTCTATACCATTGTAATCGCAATAAAAATTTATCCCAGGACGGAAATTTTTAGGAATTCCAGGCATCAATAAAAAATGCACATCTTTAACTGGCTCTATCGCCCTTGATATGCGTCCTAAAGCGCTGATTTTTGCATGGGTGATTAACAGAATTCTGCTCAGTTTTTGCAGTTTAGAGTAAAGATTTTTGCCATTTTTATGAAATTTACGAAATACAAAGCCTTTGATAAAAAAAAATGGTCTATACTATTGTAATCGCAATAATAATTTATCCCAGGACGGAAGTTTTTAGAAATTTCAGACATCAATAAAAAATGCACATCTTTAACTGGCTCTATCGCCCATAATTTGCATCCTAGAGCGCTGATTTTTGAATGGGAGATTAACAGAATTCTGCTCTATTTTTGCAGCGTTGAGTACAAATTTTTGCCATTTTTATGAAATTTACGAAATACAAAGCCTTAGATAAAAAAATGGTCTATACCATTGTAATCGCAATAAAAATTTATCCCAGGACGGAAGTTTTTAGAAATTTCAGACATCAATAAAAAATGCACATTTTTAACGGGCTCTATCCCCTTAATATGCGTCCTAGAGCGCTGATTTTGCATGGGAGATTAACAGAATTGTTCTCTATTTTTGCAGTTTTGAGTAAAAATTTCTGCAATTTTGATGAAATTTACGAAATACAAAGCCTTAAATAGAAAAATGATCTATACCATTGTAATCGCAATAAAAATTTATCCAAGGACGGAAGTTTTTAGAAATTTCTGACATCAATAAAAAATGCACATCTTTAACTGGCTCCATCACCCTTAATATGCGTCCTAGAGCGCTGATTTTTGCATGGGAAATTAACTGAATTCTGCTGTTTTTTGGCAGTTTTGAGTACAAATTTTTGCCATTTTTATGAAATTTACGAAATACAAAGCCTTAGATAAAAAAATGGTCTATACCATTGTAATCGCAATAAAAATTTATCCGAGGGCGAAAGTTTTTAGAAATTTCAGACATCAATAAAAATTGCACATATTTAACTGGCTCTATCGCCCTTAATTTGCGTCCTAGAGCGCTGATTTTTGCATGGGAGATTAACAGACTTCTGCTCTATTTTTGCAGTTTTGAGTAAATATTTTTGCCATTTTTATGAAATTTACGAAATACAAAGCCTTAAATAGAAAAATGGTCTATACCGTTGTAATCGCAATAAAAATTTTTCCCAGGACGGAAGTTTTTTGAAATTTCTGACATCAATAAAGAATGCACATCTTCAACTTGCTCTATCGCCCTTAATATGCGTCGTAGAGCGATGATTTTTGCATGAGAGATTAACAGAATTCTGCTCTATTTTTGCAGTTTTGAGTAAAGATTTTTGCCATTTTTATGAAATTTACGACATACAAAGCCTTAAATAGAAAAATGATCTATACCATTGTAATCGCAATAAAAATTTATCCCAGGACGGAAGTTTTTAGAAATTTCAGACATCAATAAAAAATGCACATCTTTAACTGGCTCTATCGCCCTAAATTTGCGTCCTAGAGCGTTGTTTTTTGCATGGGAGATTAACAGAATTCTGCTCTATTTTTGCAGTTTTAAATAAAATTTTTTGCCATTTTTATGAAATTTACGAAATACAAAGCCTTAAATAGAAAAATGGTCTATACCATTGTAATCGAAATAAAAATTTATCCCAGAACGGAAGTTTTTAGAACTTTCTGACATCAATAAAAAATGCACATCTTTAACTGGCTCGATCGCCCTTAATATGCGTCCTAGAGCGCTAATTTTTGCATGGGAGATTAACAGAATTCTGCTCTATTTTTGCAGTTTTGAGTAAAAATTTTTGCCATTTTTATGAAATTTACGAAATACAAAGCCTTAAATAAAAAAATGGTCTATACCATTCTAAACGCAATAAAAAATTATTACCGGACCGAAGTTTTTAGAAATTTCAGACATCAATAAAAAAATGCACATCTTTAACTGGCTCTATCGCCCTTAATATGCGTCGTAGAGCGCTGATTTTTGCATGAGTGATTAACAGAATTCTGCTTTATTTTTGCAGTTTTGAGTAAAAATTTTTGCCGTTTTTATGAAATTTACGAAATACAAAGCCTTAAATAGAAAAATGGTCTATACAATTGTAATCGCAATAAAATTTTATCCCAGGAGGGAAACTTTTAGAAATTTCTGACATCAATAAAAAATGCACATCATTAACTTGCTCTATCGCCCTTAATATGCCTCCTAGAGCGCTGATTTTTGCATGGGAGATTAACAGAATTCTGCTCTATTTTTGCAGTTTTGAGTAAAAATTTTTGCACTTTTTATGAAATTTACGACATTCAAAGTCTTAAATAGAAAAATGGTCTATACCATTGTAATCGCAATAAAAATTTATCCCAGGACGGAAGTTTTTAGAAATTTCTGACATCAATAAAAAATGCACATCTTTAACTGGCTCTATCGCGCTTAATATGCGTCCTAGAGCGCTGATTTTTGCATTGGAGATTAACAGAAGTCTGCTCTATTTTTGCAGTTTTGAGTAAAAATTTTTGCCAATTTTATGAAATTTACGAAATTCAAAGCCTTAAATAGAAAAATGGTCTATACCATTGTAATCGCAATAAAAATTTTCCCCAGGACGGAAGTTTTTAGAAATGTCAGACATCAATAAAAAATGCACATCTTTAACTAGCTCTATCGCCCTTAATATGCGTCCTAGAGCGCTGATTTTTGCATTGGAGATTAACAATTTCTGCTCTATTTTTGCAGTTTTGAGTAAAAATTTTTTGCCATTTTTACGAAATTTACGAAATACAAAATCCTAAAATAGAAAAATGGTCTATACTATTGTAATCGCAGTAAAAATTTATCCCAGGACGGAAGTTTTTAGAAATTTCAGACATCAATAAAAAATGCACATTTTTAACTGACTCTATCGCCCTTAATATGCGTCCTAGAGCGCTAATTTTTGCATGGGAGATTAACAGAATTCTGCTTTATTTTTGCAGTTTTGAGTAAAAATTTTTGCCATTTTTATGAAATTTACGAAATACAAAGCCTTAAATAGAAAAACGGTCTATACCATTGTATTTGCAATAAAAATTTATTACCGGACCGAAGTTTTTAGAAATTTCTGACATCAATAAAAAATGCACTTCTTTAACTGGCTCTATCAGCTTTAATATGCGTCCTAAAACGCTGATTTTTGCATGGGAGCTAAACAGAGTTCTGCTGTTTTTTTTGCAGTTTAGAGTAAAGATTTTTGCCATTTTTATGAAATTTACGAAATACAAAGCCTTAGGTAAAAAAATGGTCTATACCATTGTAATCGTTATTAAAATTTATATAAGGACGGAAGTTTTTATATGGTTGAGACATCAATAAAAAATGCACATCTTTAACTGGCTCTATCGCCCTTAATTTGCGTCCTAGAGCGCTGATTTTTGCATGGGATATTAACAGATATCTGCTTTATTTTTGCAGTTTTGGGTAAGAATTTTTGCCATTTTTATGAAATTTACGAAATACAAAGCCTTAAAATAGAAATATGGTATATACCATTGTAATCGCAATATAAATTTATCCCAGGACGGAAGTTTATAGAAATTTCAGACATCAATATAAAATGCACATCTTTAACTGGCTATATGCATTCTAGAGCGCTGATATTTGCTTGGGAGATTACCAGAATTCTGCTCTATTTTTGCAGTTTTAAGTAAAAAGTTTTGCCATTTTTATGAAATTTACGAAATACAAAGCCTTAGATAAAAAAATGGTCTATTCCATTGTAATCGCAATAAAAATTTATCCCAGGACGAAAGTTTTTAGATATTTTAGATATCAATAAAAATTGCACATCTTTAACTGGCTCTATCGCCCTTAATTTGCGTCCTAGAGCGCTGATTTTTGCATGGGGGATTAACAGAATTCTGCTGTTTTTTTGCAGTTTAGAGTAAAGATTTTTGCCATTTTATGAAATTTACGAAATACAAAGCCTTAGATAAAAAAATGGTTTATACCATTATAATCGCAATTAATATTTATCCCAGGACGGAAGTTTTTAGAAATTTCAGACATGAATAAAAAATGCACATCTTTAACTTGCTCTATCGCCCTTCATATGCGTTCTAGAGCGATGATTTTTGCATGATAGATTAACAGAATTCTGCTCTATTTTTGCAGTTTTGAGTAAAGATTTTTGCCATTTTTATGAAATTTACGATATACAAAGCCTTAAATAGAAAAATGATCTATACCATTGTAATCGCAATAAAAATTTATCCCAGGACGGAAGTTTTTATAAAATTCAGAGATCAATAAAAAATGCACATCTTTAACTTGCTCTATCGCCCTAAATTTGCGTCTTGGAGCGTTGTTTTTTGCATGGGAGATTACCAAAATTCTGCTCAATTTTTTCAGTTTTAAATAAAAATTTTTGCCATTTTTATGAAATATACGAAATACAAAGCCTTAAGTAGAAAAATGGTCTATACAATTGTAATCGAAATAAAAATTTATTCCAGAACGGGAGTTTTCAGAACTTTCTGACATCAATAATAAATGCACATCTTTAACCGGCTATATGCATCCTAGAGCGCTGATATTTGCATAGGAGATTACCAGAATTCTGCTCTATTTTTGCAGTTTTAAGTAAAAAGTTTTGCCATTTTTATGAAATTTACGAAATACAAAGCCGTAAATAGAAAATAGGTCTATACCATTGTAATTGCAATAAAAATTTATCCCACGACGAAAGTTTTTAGAAATTTCAGACATAAATAAAAAATGCACATCTTTACCTGGCTCTATCGCCCTTAATATGCGTCCTAGAGCGCTGATTTTTGCATGGGAGATTAACAGAATTCTGCTCTATTTTTGCAGTTTTGAGTAAAAATTTCTGCAATTTTTATGAAATTTACAAAATACAAAGCCTTAAATAGAAAAATGGTCTATACCATTGTAATCGCAATAAAAATTTATCCCACGACGGAAGTTTTTAGAAATTTCTCACATCAATTAAATTTTCACATCTTTAACTGGCTCTAGCGCCCTTAATATGCGTCTTAGAGCGCTGATTTTTGCAGGGGAGATTACCAGAATTCTGCTCTATTTTTGCGGTTTTGAGAAAAAATTTTTGCCATTTTCATGAAATTTACGAAATACAAAGCCTTAAATGGAAAAATGGTCTATACCATTGTAATGGCAATAAAAATTTATCCCACGACGGAAGTTTTTAGAAATTTCTCACATCAATTAAATTTTCACATCTTTAACTGGCTCTAGCGCCCTTAATATGCGTCCTAGAGCGCTGATTTTTGCAGGGGAGATTACCAGAATTCTGCTCAATTTTTGCAGTTTTGAGAGAAAAATTTTGCCATTTCAATGAAATTTACGAAATACAAAGCCTTAAATGGAAAAATGGTCTATACCATTGTAATCGCAATAAAAATTTATCCCAGGACGGAAGTTTTTAGAAATTTCAGACATCAATAAAAAATGCACATCTTTAACTGGCTCTATCGCCCTTAATATGCGTCCTAGAGCGCTGATTTTTGCATGGGTTATTAACAGATTTCTGCCCTATTTTTGCAGTTTTGAGTAAAAATTTTTGCGATTTTTATGAAATTTACGTAATACAAAGCCTTAAATAAAAAAATGGTCTATACCATTGTAATCGCAATAAAAATTTATCCCAGGACGGAAGTTTTTAGAAATTTCAGACATCAATAAAAAATGCACATCTTTAACTGGCTCTATCGCCCTTAATATGCGTCCTAGAGCGCTAATTTTTGCATGGGAGATTAACAGAATTCTGCTCTGTATTTGCAGTTTTGAGTAAAAATTTTTGTCATTTTTATATAATTTACGAAATACAAAGCCTTAAATAGAAAATAATCTATACCATTGTAATCGCAATAAAAATGTATTCCAGGACGGAATTTTTTAGAAATTTCAGACATCATTAAAAAATATACAACTTTAACTGGCTCTATCGCCCTTAATATGCGTCCTAGAGCGTTGATTTTTGCATGGGAGATTAACAGAATTCTGCTCTATTTTTGCAGTTTTGAGTAAAAATTTTTGCCATTTTTATGAAATTTACGAAATTCAAAGCCTTAAATAGATAAATGGTCTATACCATTGTAATCGCAATAAAAATTTATCGCAGGACGGAAGTTTTTAGAAATTTCAGACATCAATAAAAAATGCACATCTTTAACTGGCTTTATCGCCCTTAATATGCGTCCTAGAGCGCTGATTTTTGCATGGGTTATTAACAGAATTCTGCTCTATTTTTGCAGTTTTGAGTAAAAATTTTTGCGATTTTTATGAAATTTACGAAATACAAAGCCTTAAATAAGAAAATGGTCTATACCATTGTAATCGCAATAAAAATTTATCCCAGGACGGAAGTTTTTAGAAATTTCAGACATCAATAAAAAATGCACATCTTTAAGTGGCTTTATCGCCCTTAATTTGCGTCCTAGAGCGTTGTTTTTTGCATGGGAGATTAACAGAATTCTGCTCTTTTTTTGCATTTTTAAGTAAAAATTTTTGCCATTTTTATGAAATTTACGAAATACAAAGCCTTAAATAGAAAAATGGTCTATACCATTGTAATCGCAATAAAAATTTATCCCAGGACGGAAGTTTTTAGAAATTCCTGACATCAATAAAAAATGCACATCTTTAACTTGCTCTATCGCCCTTAATATGCGTCCTAGAGCGCTAATTTTTGCATGGGAGATTAACAGAATTCTGCTTTATTTTTTCAGTTTTGAGTAAAGATTTTTGCCATTTTTATGAAATTTACGAAATACAAAGCATTAAATAGAAAAATGGTCTATACCATTGTAATCGCAATAAGAATTTATCCCAGGACGGACGTTTTTAGTAATTTCAGAATCATAAAAAAATGCACATCTTTAACTGGCTCTATCGCCCTTAATATGCGTCCTTGAGCGCTGATTTTTGCATGGGTGATTAACAGAATTCTGCTCTATTTTCGCAGTTTTGAGTAAAAATGTTTGCCATTTTTATGAAACTTACGAAATACAAAGCCCTAAATAGAAAAATGGTCTTTACCATTGTAATCGCAATAAACATTTATCCCAGCACGGAAGTTTTTAGGAATTTCAGACATCAATAAAAAATGCACATCTTTAACTGGCTCTATCGCCTTAAATAGGCGTCCTAGAACGCTGATTTTTGCATGGGAGATTAACAGAATTCAGCTTTATTTTTGCAGTTTTGAGTAAACATTAATGCAATTTTGTATGAAATTTACGAAATAGAAGCCTTAAATAGAAAAATGGTGTATACCATTGTAATCGCAATAAAAATTTATCCCAGGACGGAAGTTTTTAGAAATTTCTGACATCAATAAAAAATGCACAAATTTTTAACTGGCTCAATCGCCATAAATATGCGTCCTAGAGCGCTGATTTTTGCATGGGAGATTAAGAGAATTCTGCTCTATTTTTGCAGTTTTGAGTAAAAATGTTTGCCATTTTTATTAAACTTACGAAATACAAAGCCCTAAATAGAAAAATGGTCTATACCATTG
Organism: Teleogryllus occipitalis; assembly: GCA_011170035.1. Lineage (NCBI taxonomy): Eukaryota > Metazoa > Arthropoda > Insecta > Orthoptera > Gryllidae > Teleogryllus > Teleogryllus occipitalis. The sequence continues at coordinate 23,395 of BLKR01004716.1, forward strand.
TAATCGCAATAAAAATTTATCCCAGGACGGAAATTTTTAGGAATTTCAGGCATCAATAAAAAATGCACATCTTTAACTGGCTCTATCGCCCTTGATATGCGTCCTAGAGCGCTGATTTTTGCATGGGTGATTAACAGAATTCTGCTCAATTTTTGCAGTTTAGAGTAAAGATTTTTGCCATTTTTATGAAATTTACGAAATACAAAGCCTTTGATAAAAAAATGGTCTATACTATTGTAATCGCAATAATAATTTATCCCAGGACGGAAGTTTTTAGAAATTTCAGACATCAATAAAAAATGCACATCTTTAACTGGCTCTATCGCCCATAATTTGCGTCCTAGAGCGCTGATTTTTGAATGGGAGATTAACAGAATTCTGCTCTACTTTTGCAGCTTTGAGTACAAATTTTTGCCATTTTTATGAAATTTACGAAATACAAAGCCTTAAATAAAAGAATGGTCTATACCATTGTAATCGCAATAAAAATTTATCCCAGGACGGAAGTTTTTAGAAATTTCAGACATCAATAAAAAATGCACATTTTTAACTGGCTCTATCCCCCTAATATGCGTCCTAGAGCGCTGATTTTGCATGGGAGATTAACAGAATTGTGCTCTTTTTTTGCAGTTTTGAGTAAAAATTTTTGCCATTTTTATGAAATTTACGAAATTCAAAGCCTTAAATAGATAAATGGTCTATACCATTGTAATCGCAATAAAAATTTATCGCAGGACGGAAGTTTTTAGAAATTTCAGACATCAATAAAAAATGCACATCTTTAACTGGCTTTATCGCCCTTAATATGCGTCCTAGAGCGCTGATTTTTGCATGGGTTATTAACAGAATTCTGCTCTATTTTTGCAGTTTTGAGTAAAAATTTTTGCGATTTTTATGAAATTTACGAAATACAAAGCCTTAAATAAGAAAATGGTCTATACCATTGTAATCGCAATAAAAATTTATCCCAGGACGGAAGTTTTTAGAAATTTCAGACATCAATAAAAAATGCACATCTTTAAGTGGCTTTATCGCCCTTAATTTGCGTCCTAGAGCGTTGTTTTTTGCATGGGAGATTAACAGAATTCTGCTCTTTTTTTGCATTTTTAAGTAAAAATTTTTGCCATTTTTATGAAATTTACGAAATACAAAGCCTTAAATAGAAAAATGGTCTATACCATTGTAATCGCAATAAAAATTTATCCCAGGACGGAAGTTTTTAGAAATTCCTGACATCAATAAAAAATGCACATCTTTAACTTGCTCTATCGCCCTTAATATGCGTCCTAGAGCGCTAATTTTTGCTTGGGAGATTAACAGAATTCTGCTTTATTTTTTCAGTTTTGAGTAAAGATTTTTGCCATTTTTATGAAATTTACGAAATACAAAGCATTAAATAGAAAAATGGTCTATACCATTGTAATCGCAATAAGAATTTATCCCAGGACGGACGTTTTTAGTAATTTCAGAATCATAAAAAAATGCACATCTTTAACTGGCTCTATCGCCCTTAATATGCGTCCTTGAGCGCTGATTTTTGCATGGGTGATTAACAGAATTCTGCTCTATTTTCGCAGTTTTGAGTAAAAATGTTTGCCATTTTTATGAAACTTACGAAATACAAAGCCCTAAATAGAAAAATGGTCTTTACCATTGTAATCGCAATAAACATTTATCCCAGCACGGAAGTTTTTAGGAATTTCAGACATCAATAAAAAATGCACATCTTTAACTGGCTCTATCGCCTTAAATAGGCGTCCTAGAACGCTGATTTTTGCATGGGAGATTAACAGAATTCAGCTTTATTTTTGCAGTTTTGAGTAAACATTAATGCAATTTTGTATGAAATTTACGAAATAGAAGCCTTAAATAGAAAAATGGTGTATACCATTGTAATCGCAATAAAAATTTATCCCAGGACGGAAGTTTTTAGAAATTTCTGACATCAATAAAAAATGCACAAATTTTTAACTGGCTCAATCGCCATAAATATGCGTCCTAGAGCGCTGATTTTTGCATGGGAGATTAAGAGAATTCTGCTCTATTTTTGCAGTTTTGAGTAAAAATGTTTGCCATTTTTATTAAACTTACGAAATACAAAGCCCTAAATAGAAAAATGGTCTATACCATTGTAATCGCAATAAAAATTTATCCCAGGACGGAAATTTTTAGGAATTTCAGGCATCAATAAAAAATGCACATCTTTAACTGGCTCTATCGCCCTTGATATGCGTCCTAGAGCGCTGATTTTTGCATGGGTGATTAACAGAATTCTGCTCAATTTTTGCAGTTTAGAGTAAAGATTTTTGCCATTTTTATGAAATTTACGAAATACAAAGCCTTAGGTAAAAAAATGGTCTATACCATTGTAATCGTTATTAAAATTTATATAAGGACGGAAGTTTTTAGACGTTTCAGACATGAATAAAAAATGCACATCTTTAACTGGCTCTATCGCCCATAATTTGCGTCCTAGAGCGCTGATTTTTGCATGGGAGATTAACAGATATCTGCTCTATTTTTGCAGTTTTTGGTAAGAATTTTTGCAATTTTTATGAAATTTACGAAATACAAAGCCTTAAAATAGAAAAATGGTATATACCATTGTAATCGCAATAAAAATTTATCCCAGGACGGAAGTTTATAGAAATTTCAGACATCAATATAAAATGCACATCTTTAACTGGCTATATGCATCCTAGAGCGCTGATATTTGCATTGGAGATTACCAGAATTCTGCTCTATTTTTGCAGTTTTAAGTAAAAAGTTTTGCCATTTTTATGAAATTTACGAAATACAAAGCCTTAGATAAAAAAATGGTCTATTCCATTGTAATCGCAATAAAAATTTATCCCAGGACGAAAGTTTTTAGATATTTTAGATATCAAAAAAAATTGAACATCTTTAACTGGCTCTATTGCCCTTAATTTGCGTCCTAGAGCGCTGATTTTTGCATGGGGGATTAACAGAATTCTGCTGTTTTTTTGCAGTTTTGAGTACAAATTTTTGCCATTTTTATGAAATTTACGAAATACAAAGCCTTAGATAAAAAAATTGTCTATACCATTGTAATCGCAATAAAAATTGATCCCAAGACGGAGGTTTCCAGAAATTTCAGACATCAATAAAAAATGCACATCTTTAACTGGCTCTATCGCCCTTAATTTGCGTCCTAGAGCGCTAATTTTTGCATGGGAGATTAACAGAATTCTGCTATATTTTTGCAGTTTTGATTGAAAATTTTTGCCATTTTTATGAAATTTACGAAATACAAAGCCTTAAATAGATAAGTGGTATATACCATTGTAATCGCAATAAAAAATTATCCCAGGACGGAAGTTTCTAGAAATTTCAGACATCAATAAAAAATGCACATCTTTAACTTGGTCTATCGCCCTTAATATGCGTCCTAAGCACTGATTTTTGCATGGGAGATTAACAGAATTCTGCTCTATTTTTGCAGTTTTGAGTAAAAATTTTTGCCATTTTTATGAAATTTACGAAATGAAAAGCCTTAAATAGAAAAATGGGCTATACCATTGTAATCGCAATAAAAATTTATCCCAGGACGGAAGTTTTTAGAAATGTCAGATATCAATAAAAAATGCACATCTTTGACTGGCTCTATCGCCCTTAATTTCCGTCCTAGAGCGCTGATTTTTAAATGGGAGAATAACAGAATTCTGCTTTATTTTTGCAGTTATAAGTAAAAATTTTTGCCATTTTTATGAAATTTACGAAATACAAAGCCTTAAATAGAAAAATGGTTTATACCATTGTAATCGCAATAAAAATTTATCCCAGGACGGAACTTTTTAGAAATTTCAGACATCAATAAAAAATGCACATCTTTAACTGGCTCTATCAGCCTTAATATGCGTCCTAGAGCGCTGATTTTGCATTGGAGATTAACAGAATTCTGCTGTTTTTTTTCAGTTTAGAGTAAAGATTTTTGCCATTTTTATGAAATTTACGAAATACAAAGCCTTAGGTAAAAAAATGGTCTATACCATTGTAATCGCAATTAATATTAATATAAGGACGGAAGTTTTTAGAAATTTCAGACATCAATAAAAAATGCACATCTTTACCTGGCTCTATCGCCCTTAATATGCGTTTTAGAGCGCTGATTTTTGCATGGGAGATTAACAGATTTCTGCTCTATTTTTGCAGTTTTGAGTAAAAATTTCTGCAATTTTTATGAAATTTACAAAATACAAAGCCTTAAATAGAATAATGGTCTATACCGTTGTAATCGCAATAAAAAATTATCCCAGGACGGAAGTTTTTAGAAATTTCAGACATCAATAAAAAATGCACATTTTTAATTGGTTCTATCGCCCTTAATTTGCGTCCTAGAGCACTGATTTTTGCATGGGAGATTAACAGAATTCTGCTCTATTTTTGCAGTTTTAAGTAAAAATTTTTGCCATTTTTATGAAATTTACGAAATACAAAGCCTTAAATAGAAAAATGGTCTATACCATTGTAATCGCAAAAAAAGTTATCCCAGGACGGAAGTTTTTAAAAATTTCTGACATCAATAAAAAATTCACATCTTTAACTTGCTCTATCGCCCTTAATATGCGTCCTGGGGCGCTGATTTTTGCATGGGAAATTAACTGAATTCTGCTATATTTTTGCAGTTTTGAGTAAAAAATTTTGCCATTTTTATGAAATTTACGAAATACAAAGCCTTAAATAGAAAAATTATCTATACCATTGTAATCGCAATAAAAATTTATCCCAGGACGGAAGTTTTTAGAAATTTCAGACATCAATAAAAAAGGCACATTTTTAACTGGCTCTATCGCCCTTAATATGCGTCCGAGAGCGCTGATTTTTGCATGGGAGATTAACAGAATTCTGCTCTATTTTTGCAGTTTTGAGTAAAAATTTCTGCAATTTTTATGAAATTTACAAAATACAAAGCCTTAAATAGAAAAATGGTCTATACCATTGTAATCGCAATAAAAATTTATCCCAGGACGGAAGTTTTTAGAAATTTCAGACATCAATAAAAAATGCACATCTTTAACTGGCTCTATTCCTGTAATATGCGTCCTAGAGCGCTGATTTTGCATGGGAGATTAACAGAATTCTGCTCTATTTTTGCAGTTTTGAGTAAAAATTTCTGCAATTTTTATGAAATTTACGAAATACAAAGCCTTAAATAGAAAAATGATCTATACCATTGGAATCGCAATAAAAATTTATCCCAGGACGGAAGTTTTTAGAAATTCCTGACATCAATAAAAAATGCACATCTTTAACTTGCTCTATCGCCCTTAATATGTATCCTTGAGCGCTAATTTTTGCATGGGAGATTAACAGAATTCTGCTTTATTTTTGCAGTTTTGAGTAAAATTTTTTTGCCATTTATATGAAATTTACGAATAACAAAATCCTAAAATAGAAAAATTGTCTATACCATTGTAATCGCAGTAAAAATTTATCCCTGGACGGAAGTTTTTAGAAATTTCAGACATCAATAAAAAATGCACATCTTTAACTGACTCTATCGCCCTTATTATGCGTCCTAGAGCGCTAATTTTTGCATGGGAGATTAACAGAATTCTGCTCTATTTTTGCAGTTTTGAGTAAAAAGTTTTGCCATTTTTATGAAATTTACGAAATACAAAGCCTTAAATAGAAAAATGGGCTATACCATTGTAATCGCAATAAAAATTTATCCCAGGACGGAAGTTTTTAGAAATGTCAGACATCAATAAAAAATGCACATCTTTGACTGGCTCTATCGCCCTTAATTTCCGTCCTAGAGCGCTGAATTTTAAATGGGAGAATAACAGAATTCTGCTTTATTTTTGCAAGTTTAAGTAAAAATTTTTGCCATTTTTATGAAATTTACGAAATACAAAGCCTTAAATAGAAAAATGGTCTATACCATTGTAATCGCAATAAAAAATTATCCCAGGACGGAAGTTTATAGAAATTTCAGACATCAATAAAAAATACACTTCTTTAAGTGGCTCTACCGCCCTTGATTTGCGTCCTAAAGCGCTGATTTTTGCATGGGAGATAAACAGAATTCTGCTCTATTTTTGCAGTTTTAAGTAAAAATTTTTGCCATTTTTATGTAATTTACGAAATACAAAGCCTTAAATAGAAAAATGGTCTATACCATTGTTATCGCAATAAAAATTTATCCCAGGACGGAAGTTTTTAGAAATTTCAGACATCAATAAAGAATGCACATCTTTAACTTGCTCTATCGCCCTTAATATGCGTCCTAGAGCTCTAATTTTTGCATGGGAAATTAACAGAATTCTGCTTTATTTCTGCAGTTTTGAGTAAAAATTTTTGCCATTTTAATGAAATTTACGAAATGAAAAGCCTTAAATAGAAAAATGGGCTATACCATTGTAATCGCAATAAAAATTTATCCCAGGACGGAAGTTTTTAGAAATGTCAGATATCAATAAAAAATGCACATCTTTGACTGGCTCTATCGCCCTTAATTTCCGTCCTAGAGCGCTGATTTTTAAATGGGAGAATAACAGAATTCTGCTTTATTTTTGCAGTTATAAGTAAAAATTTTTGCCATTTTTATGAAATTTACGAAATACAAAGCCTTAAATAGAAAAATGGTTTATACCATTGTAATCGCAATAAAAATTTATCCCAGGACGGAACTTTTTAGAAATTTCAGACATCAATAAAAAATGCACATCTTTAACTGGCTCTATCAGCCTTAATATGCGTCCTAGAGCGCTGATTTTGCATTGGAGATTAACAGAATTCTGCTGTTTTTTTTCAGTTTAGAGTAAAGATTTTTGCCATTTTTATGAAATTTACGAAATACAAAGCCTTAGGTAAAAAAATGGTCTATACCATTGTAATCGCAATTAATATTTATATAAGGACGGAAGTTTTTAGAAATTTCAGACATCAATAAAAAATGCACATCTTTACCTGGCTGTATCGCCCTTAATATGCGTCCTAGAGCGCTGATTTTTGCATGGGAGATTAACAGAATTCTGCTCTATTTTTGCAGTTTTGAGTAAAAATTTCTGCAATTTTTATGAAATTTACAAAATACAAAGCCTTAAATAGAAAAATGGTCTATACCGTTGTAATCGCAATAAAAAATTATCCCAGGACGGAAGTTTTTAGAAATTTCAGACATCAATAAAAAATGCACATTTTTAATTGGTTCTATCGCCCTTAATTTGCGTCCTAAAGCACTGATTTTTGCATGGGAGATTAACAGAATTCTGCTCTATTTTTGCAGTTTTAAGTAAAAATTTTTGCCATTTTTATGAAATTTACGAAATACAAAGCCTTAAATAGAAAAATGGTCTATACCATTGTAATCGCAAAAAAAGTTATCCCAGGACGGAAGTTTTTAAAAATTTCTGACATCAATAAAAAATTCACATCTTTAACTTGATCTATCGCCCTTAATATGCGTCCTGGGGCGCTGAATTTTGCATGGGAAATTAACTGAATTCTGCTATATTTTTGCAGTTTTGAGTAAAAAATTTTGCCATTTTTATGAAATTTACGAAATACAAAGCCTTAAATAGAAAAATTATCTATACCATTGTAATCGCAATAAAAATTTATCCCAGGACGGATGTTTTTAGAAATTTCAGACATCAATAAAAAAGGCACATTTTTAACTGGCTCTATCGGCCTTAATATGCGTCCGAGAGCGCTGATTTTTGCATGGGAGATTAACAGAATTCTGCTCTATTTTTGCAGTTTTGAGTAAAAATTTCTGCAATTTTTATGAAATTTACAAAATACAAAGCCTTAAATAGAAAAATGGTCTATACCGTTGTAATCGCAATAAAAAATTATCCCAGGACGGAAGTTTTTAGAAATTTCAGACATCAATAAAAAATGCACATTTTTAATTGGTTCTATCGCCCTTAATTTGCGTCCTAAAGCACTGATTTTTGCATGGGAGATTAACAGAATTCTGCTCTATTTTTGCAGTTTTAAGTAAAAATTTTTGCCATTTTTATGAAATTTACGAAATACAAAGCCTTAAATAGAAAAATGGGCTATACCATTGTAATCGCAATAAAAATTTATCCCAGGACGGAAGTTTTTAGAAATGTCAGATATCAATAAAAAATGCACATCTTTGACTGGCTCTATCGCCCTTAATTTCCGTCCTAGAGCGCTGATTTTTAAATGGGAGAATAACAGAATTCTGCTTTATTTTTGCAGTTATAAGTAAAAATTTTTGCCATTTTTATGAAATTTACGAAATACAAAGCCTTAAATAGAAAAATGGTTTATACCATTGTAATCGCAATAAAAATTTATCCCAGGACGGAACTTTTTAGAAATTTCAGACATCAATAAAAAATGCACATCTTTAACTGGCTCTATCAGCCTTAATATGCGTCCTAGAGCGCTGATTTTTGCATTGGAGATTAACAGAATTCTGCTGTTTTTTTTCAGTTTAGAGTAATGATTTTTGCCATTTTTATGAAATTCACGAAATACAAAGCCTTAGGTAAAAAAATGGTCTATACCATTGTAATCGCAATTAATATTAATATAAGGACGGAAGTTTTTAGAAATTTCAGACATCAATAAAAAATGCACATCTTTACCTGGCTCTATCGCCCTTAATATGCGTTTTAGAGCGCTGATTTTTGCATGGGAGATTAACAGATTTCTGCTCTATTTTTGCAGTTTTGAGTAAAAATTTCTGCAATTTTTATGAAATTTACAAAATACAAAGCCTTAAATAGAAAAATGGTCTATACCGTTGTAATCGCAATAAAAAATTATCCCAGGACGGAAGTTTTTAGAAATTTCAGACATCAATAAAAAATGCACATTTTTAATTGGTTCTATCGCCCTTAATTTGCGTCCTAAAGCACTGATTTTTGCATGGGAGATTAACAGAATTCTGCTCTATTTTTGCAGTTTTAAGTAAAAATTTTTGCCATTTTTATGAAATTTACGAAATACAAAGCCTTAAATAGAAAAATGGTCTATACCATTGTAATCGCAAAAAAAGTTATCCCAGGACGGAAGTTTTTAAAAATTTCTGACATCAATAAAAAATTCACATCTTTAACTTGCTCTATCGCCCTTAATATGCGTCCTGGGGCGCTGATTTTTGCATGGGAAATTAACTGAATTCTGCTATATTTTTGCAGTTTTGAGTAAAAAATTTTGCCATTTTTATGAAATTTACGAAATACAAAGCCTTAAATAGAAAAATTATCTATACCATTGTAATCGCAATAAAAATTTATCCCAGGACGGAAGTTTTTAGAAATTTCAGACATCAATAAAAAAGGCACATTTTTAACTGGCTCTATCGCCCTTAATATGCGTCCGAGAGCGCTGATTTTTGCATGGGAGATTAACAGAATTCTGCTCTATTTTTGCAGTTTTGAGTAAAAATTTCTGCAATTTTTATGAAATTTACAAAATACAAAGCCTTAAATAGAAAAATGGTCTATACCATTGTAATCGCAATAAAAATTTATCCCAGGACGGAAGTTTTTAGAAATTTCAGACATCAATAAAAAATGCACATCTTTAACTGGCTCTATTCCTGTAATATGCGTCCTAGAGCGCTGATTTTGCATGGGAGATTAACAGAATTCTGCTCTATTTTTGCAGTTTTGAGTAAAAATTTCTGCAATTTTTATGAAATTTACGAAATACAAAGCCTTAAATAGAAAAATGATCTATACCATTGGAATCGCAATAAAAATTTATCCCAGGACGGAAGTTTTTAGAAATTCCTGACATCAATAAAAAATGCTCATCTTTAACTTGCTCTATCGCCCTTAATATGTGTCCTTGAGCGCTAATTTTTGCATGGGAGATTAACAGAATTCTGCTTTATTTTTGCAGTTTTGATTAAAATTTTTTTGCCATTTATATGAAATTTACGAATAACAAAATCCTAAAATAGAAAAATTGTCTATACCATTGTAATCGCAGTAAAAATTTATCCCTGGACGGAAGTTTTTAGAAATTTCAGACATCAATAAAAAATGCACATCTTTAACTGACTCTATCGCCCTTATTATGCGTCCTAGAGCGCTAATTTTTGCATGGGAGATTAACAGAATTCTGCTCTATTTTTGCAGTTTTGAGTAAAAAGTTTTGCCATTTTTATGAAATTTACGAAATACAAAGCCTTAAATAGAAAAATGGTCTATACCATTGTTATCGCAATAAAAATTTATCCCAGGACGGAAGTTTTTAGAAATTTCAGACATCAATAAAGAATGCACATCTTTAACTTGCTCTATCGCCCTTAATATGCGTCCTAGAGCTCTAATTTTTGCATGGGAAATTAACAGAATTCTGCTTTATTTCTGCAGTTTTGAGTAAAAATTTTTGCCATTTTAATGAAATTTACGAAATGAAAAGCCTTAAATAGAAAAATGGGCTATACCATTGTAATCGCAATAAAAATTTATCCCAGGACGGAAGTTTTTAGAAATGTCAGATATCAATAAAAAATGCACATCTTTGACTGGCTCTATCGCCCTTAATTTCCGTCCTAGAGCGCTGATTTTTAAATGGGAGAATAACAGAATTCTGCTTTATTTTTGCAGTTATAAGTAAAAATTTTTGCCATTTTTATGAAATTTACGAAATACAAAGCCTTAAATAGAAAAATGGTTTATACCATTGTAATCGCAATAAAAATTTATCCCAGGACGGAACTATTTAGAAATTTCAGACATCAATAAAAAATGCACATCTTTAACTGGCTCTATCAGCCTTAATATGCGTCCTAGAGCGCTGATTTTTGCATTGGAGATTAACAGAATTCTGCTGTTTTTTTTCAGTTTAGAGTAAAGATTTTTGCCATTTTTATGAAATTCACGAAATACAAAGCCTTAGGTAAAAAAATGGTCTATACCATTGTAATCGCAATTAATATTAATATAAGGACGGAAGTTTTTAGAAATTTCAGACATCAATAAAAAATGCACATCTTTACCTGGCTCTATCGCCCTTAATATGCGTTTTAGAGCGCTGATTTTTGCATGGGAGATTAACAGATTTCTGCTCTATTTTTGCAGTTTTGAGTAAAAATTTCTGCAATTTTTATGAAATTTACAAAATACAAAGCCTTAAATAGAATAATGGTCTATACCGTTGTAATCGCAATAAAAAATTATCCCAGGACGGAAGTTTTTAGAAATTTCAGACATCAATAAAAAATGCACATCTTTAACTGGCTCTATCGCCCTAAATTTGCGTCCTAGAGCGTTGTTTTTTGCATGGGAGATTAACAGAATTCTGCTCTATTTTTGCAGTTTTAAATAAAATTTTTTGCCATTTTTATGAAATTTACGAAATACAAAGCCTTAAATAGAAAAATGGTCTATACCATTGTAATCGAAATAAAAATTTATCCCAGAACGGAAGTTTTTAGAACTTTCTGACATCAATAAAAAATGCACATCTTTAACTGGCTCGATCGCCCTTAATATGCGTCCTAGAGCGCTAATTTTTGCATGGGAGATTAACAGAATTCTGCTCTATTTTTGCAGTTTTGAGTAAAAATTTTTGCCATTTTTATGAAATTTACGAAATACAAAGCCTTAAATAGAAAAATTATCTATACCATTGTAATCGCAATAAAAATTTATCCCAGGACGGAAGTTTTTAGAAATTTCAGACATCAATAAAAAAGGCACATTTTTAACTGGCTCTATCGCCCTTAATATGCGTCCGAGAGCGCTGATTTTTGCATGGGAGATTAACCGAATTCTGCTCTATTTTTGCAGTTTTGAGTAAAAATTTCTGCAATTTTTATGAAATTTACAAAATACAAAGCCTTAAATAGAAAAATGGTCTATACCATTGTAATCGCAATAAAAATTTATCCCAGGACGGAAGTTTTTAGAAATTTCAGACATCAATAAAAAATGCACATCTTTAACTGGCTCTATTCCTGTAATATGCGTCCTAGAGCGCTGATTTTGCATGGGAGATTAACAGAATTCTGCTCTATTTTTGCAGTTTTGAGTAAAAATTTCTGCAATTTTTATGAAATTTACGAAATACAAAGCCTTAAATAGAAAAATGATCTATACCATTGGAATCGCAATAAAAATTTATCCCAGGACGGAAGTTTTTAGAAATTCCTGACATCAATAAAAAATGCTCATCTTTAACTTGCTCTATCGCCCTTAATATGTGTCCTTGAGCGCTAATTTTTGCATGGGAGATTAACAGAATTCTGCTTTATTTTTGCAGTTTTGAGTAAAATTTTTTTGCCATTTATATGAAATTTACGAATAACAAAATCCTAAAATAGAAAAATTGTCTATACCATTGTAATCGCAGTAAAAATTTATCCCTGGACGGAAGTTTTTAGAAATTTCAGACATCAATAAAAAATGCACATCTTTAACTGACTCTATCGCCCTTATTATGCGTCCTAGAGCGCTAATTTTTGCATGGGAGATTAACAGAATTCTGCTCTATTTTTGCAGTTTTGAGTAAAAAGTTTTGCCATTTTTATGAAATTTACGAAATACAAAGCCTTAAATAGAAAAATGGGCTATACCATTGTAATCGCAATAAAAATTAATCCCAGGACGGAAGTTTTTAGAAATGTCAGACATCAATAAAAAATGCACATCTTTGACTGGCTCTATCGCCCTTAATTTCCGTCCTAGAGCGCTGATTTTTAAATGGGAGAATAACAGAATTCTGCTTTATTTTTGCAGTTATAAGTAAAAATTTTTGCCATTTTTATGAAATTTACGAAATACAAAGCCTTAAATAGAAAAATGGTCTATACCATTGTAATCGCAATAAAAAATTATCCCAGGACGGAAGTTTATAGAAATTTCAGACATCAATAAAAAATACACTTCTTTAAGTGGCTCTACCGCCCTTGATTTGCGTCCTAAAGCGCTGATTTTTGCATGGGAGATAAACAGAATTCTGCTCTATTTTTGCAGTTTTAAGTAAAAATTTTTGCCATTTTTATGTAATTTACGAAATACAAAGCCTTAAATAGAAAAATGGTCTATACCATTGTTATCGCAATAAAAATTTATCCCAGGACGGAAGTTTTTAGAAATTTCAGACATCAATAAAGAATGCACATCTTTAACTTGCTCTATCGCCCTTAATATGCGTCCTAGAGCTCTAATTTTTGCATGGGAAATTAACAGAATTCTGCTTTATTTCTGCAGTTTTGAGTAAAGATTTTTGCCATTTTTATGAAATTTACGAAATGAAAAGCCTTAAATAGAAAAATGGTCTATACCATTGTAATCGCAATAAAAATTTATCCCAGAACGGAAGTTTTTAGATATTCCTGACATCAATGAAAAATGCACATCTTTAACTGGCTCTATCGCCCTTAATTTCCGTCCTAGAGCGCTGATTTTTAAATCGAAGAATAACAGAATTCTGCTTTATTTTTGCAGTTTTAAGTAAGAATTTTTGCCATTTTTATGAAATTTACGAAATACAAAGCCTTAAATAGAAAAATGGTTTATACCATTGTAATCGCAATAAAAATTTATCCCAGGACGGAACTTTTTAGAAATTTTAGACATCAATAAAAAATGCACATCTTTAACTGGCTCTATCACCCTTAATATGCGTCCTAGGGCGCTGATTTTTGCATTGGAGATTAACAGAATTCTGATGTTTTTTTTTCAGTTTAGAGTAAAGATTTTTGCCATTTTTATGAAATTTACGAATTACAAAGCCTTAGGTAAAAAAATGGTCTATACCATTGTAATCGCAATTAATATTTATATAAGGACGGAAGTTTTTAGAAATTTCAGACATCAATAAAAAATGCACATCTTTACCTGGCTCTATCGCCCTTAATATGCGTCCTAGAGCGCTGAATTTTGCATGGGAGATTAACAGAATTCTGCTCTATTTTTGCAGTTTTGAGTAAAAATTTCTGCAATTTTTATGAAATTTACAAAATACAAAGCCTTAAATAGAAAAATGGTCTATACCGTTGTAATCGCAATAAAAAATTATCCCAGGACGGAAGTTTTTAGAAATTTCAGACATCAATAAAAAATGCACATTTTTAATTGGTTCTATCGCCCTTAATTTGCGTCCTAAAGCACTGATTTTTGCATGGGAAATTAACAGAATTCTGCTCTATTTTTGCAGTTTTAAGTAACAATTTTTGCCATTTTTATGAAATTTACGAAATACAAAGCCTTAAATAGAAAAATGGTCTATACCATTGTAATCGCAAAAAAAGTTATCCCAGGACGGAAGTTTTTAAAAATTTCTGACATCAATAAAAAATTCACATCTTTAACTTGCTCTATCGCCCTTAATATGCGTCCTGGGGCGCTGAATTTTGCATGGGAAATTATCTGAATTCTGCTATATTTTTGCAGTTTTGAGTAAAAAATTTTGCCATTTTTATGAAATTTACGAAATACAAAGCCTTAAATAGAAAAATTATCTATACCATTGTAATCGCAATAAAAATTTATCCCAGGACGGATGTTTTTAGAAATTTCAGACATCAATAAAAAAGGCACATTTTTAACTGGCTCTATCGGCCTTAATATGCGTCCGAGAGCGCTGATTTTTGCATGGGAGATTAACAGAATTCTGCTCTATTTTTGCAGTTTTGAGTAAAAATTTCTGCAATTTTTATGAAATTTACAAAATACAAAGCCTTAAATAGAAAAATGGTCTATACCATTGTAATCGCAATAAAAAATTATCCCAGGACGGAAGTTTTTAGAAATTTCAGACATCAATAAAAAATGCACATTTTTAATTGGTTCTATCGCCCTTAATTTGCGTCCTAAAGCACTGATTTTTGCATGGGAGATTAACAGAATTCTGCTCTATTTTTGCAGTTTTAAGTAAAAATTTTTGCCATTTTTATGAAATTTACGAAATACAAAGCCTTAAATGGAAAAATGGTCTATACCATTGTAATCGCAATAAAAATTTATCCCAGGACGGTAGTTTTTAGAAATTTCTGACATCAGTTAAATTTTCACATCTTTAACTTGCTCTAGCGCCTTTAATATGCGTTCTAGAGCGCTGATTTTTGCATTGGAGATTACCAGAATTCTGCTCTATTTTTGCGGTTTTGAGAAAAAAATTTTGCCATTTTATGAAATTTACGAAATACAAAGCCTTAAATGGAAAAATGGTCTATACCATTGTAATCGCAATAAAAATTTATTCCAGGACGGAAGTTTTTAGAAATTTCTCACATCAATTAAATTTTCACATCTTTAACTTGCTCTAGCGCCCTTAATATGCGTCCTAGAGCGCTGATTTTTGCAGGGGAGATTACCAGAATTCTGCTCTATTTTTGCGGTTTTGAGAAAAATTTTTTGCCATTTTCATGAAATTTACGAAATACAATACCTTAAATAGAAAAATGGTCTATACCATTGTAATCGCAATAAAAATGTATCCCAGGACGGAAGTTTTTAGAAATTTCTCACATAAAATTAATTTTCACATCTTTAACTGGCTCTAGCGCCCTTAATATGCGTCCTAGAGCGCTGATTTTTGCAGGGGAGATTACCAGAATTCTGCTGTATTTTTGCGGTTTTGAGAAAAAATTTTTGCCATTTTCATGAAATTTACGAAATACAAAGCCTTAAATGGAAAAATGGTCTATATCATTGTAATCGCAATAAAAATTTATCCCAGGACGGAAGTTTTTAGAAATTTCAGACATCAATAAAAAATGCACAATATTAACTGACTATCGCCCTTAATATGCGTCCTAGAGCGCTAATTTTTGCATTGAGATTAACAGAATTCTGCTCTATTTTTGCAGTTTATGAGTAAAATTTTTTGCCATTTTTATGAAATTTACGAAATACAAAGCCTTAAATAGAAAAATGGTCAATACCATTGTAATCGCAATAAAAAATTATCCCAGGACGAAAGTTTTTAGAAATTTCTGACATCAATAAAAAATGCACTTATTTAACTGGCTCTATCACCCTTAATATGCGTCCTAGAGCGCTGCTTTTTGCATGGGAGATTAACAGAATTCTGCTGTTTTTTGCAGTTTAGAGTAAAGATTTTTGCCATATTATGAAATTTACGAAATACAAAGCCTTAGGTAAAAGAATGGTCAATACCATTGTAATCGCAAATAAAATTTATATAAGGACGGAAGTTTTTAGAAATTTCAGACATCAATAAAAAATGCACATCTTTAACTGGCTCTAACGCCCTTAATTTGCGTCCTAGAGCGCTGATTTTTGCATGGGAGATTACCAAAATTCTGCTCTATTTTTGCAGTTTTGAGTAAAAAGTTTTGCCATTTTTATGAAATTTACGAAATACAAAGCCTTAAATAGAAAAATGGTCTATACCATTGTAATCGCAATAGAAAATTATCCCAGGACGGAAGTTTTTAGAAATTTCAGACATCAATAAAAAATGCACATCTTTAACTGGCTCTATCGCCCTTAATATGCGTCCTAGAGCGCTAATTTTTGCATGGGAGATTAACAGAATTCTGGTCTATTTTTGCAGTTTTAAGTAAATTTTTTTTTCATTTTTATGAAATTTACGAAATACAAAATTTTAAATAGAAAAATGGTCTATACCATTGTAATCGCAATAAAAATTTATCCCAGGACGGAAGTTTTTAGAAATTCCTGACATCAATAAAGAATGCACATCTTTAACTTGCTCTATCGCCCTTAATATGCGTCCTAGAGCGCTAAATTTTGCATCGGAGATTAACAGAATTCTGCTTTATTTCTGCACTTTTGAGTAAAGAGTTTTGCCATTTTTATGAAATTTACGAAATACAAAGCCTTAAATAGAAAAATGGTATATACCATTGTAATCGCAATAAAAATTTATTCCAGGACGGAGGTTTTTAGAAATTTCAGACATCAATAAAAAAGGCACATTTTTAACTGGCTCTATCGCCTTTAATATGCGTCCTAGAGCGCTGATTTTTGCATGGGAGATTAAATGAATTCTGCTGTTTTTTTGCAGTTTAGAGTAAAGATTTTTGCCATTTTTATGAAATTTACGAAATACAAAGCCTTAGATAAAAAAATGGTCTATACCATTATAATCGCAACTAAAATTTATCCCAGGACGGAAGTTTTTAGAAATTTCAGACATCAATAAAAAATGCACATCTTTAACTGGCTATATGCGTCCTAGAGCGCTGATTTTTGCATGGGAGATTAACAGAATTCTGGTCTATTTTTCAGTTTTGAGTAAAAAGTTTTGCCATTTTTATAAAATTTACGAAATACAAAGCCTTAATTAGAAAAATGGTCTATACCATTGTAATCGCAATAAAAATTTATCCCAGGACGGAAGTTTTTAGAAATTTCAGACATCAATAAAAAATGCACATCTTTAACTGGCTCTATTCCTGTAATATGCGTCCTAGAGCGCTGATTTTGCATGGGAGATTAACAGAATTCTGCTCTATTTTTGCAGTTTTGAGTAAAAATTTCTGCAATTTTTATGAAATTTACGAAATACAAAGCCTTAAATAGAAAAATGATCTATACCATTGTAATCGCAATAAAAATTTATCCCAGGACGGAAGTTTTTAGAAATTTCTGACATCAATTAAATTTTCACATTTTTAACTGGCTCTAGCGCACTTAATATGCGTCCTAGAGCGCTGATTTTTGCAGGGGAGATTACATGAATTCTGCTTTATTTTTGCAGTTTTGAGAGAAAACTTTTGCCATTTTCATGAAATTTACGAAATACAAAGCCTTAAATGCAAAAATGGTCTATACCATTGTAATCGCAATAAAAATTTATCCCAGGGCGGAAGTTTTTAGAAATTTTTCACATCAATTAAATTTTCACATCTTTAACTGGCTCTAGTGCCCTTAATATGCGTCCTAGAGCGCTGACTTTTGCAGGGGAGATTACCAGAATTCTGCTTTCTTTTTGCGGTTTTGAGAAAAAAATTTTGCCATTTTCATGAAATATACGAAATACAAAGCCTTAAATGGAAAAATGGTCTATAGCATTGTAATCGCAATAAAAATTTATCCCAGGACGGAAGTTTTTAGAAATTCCTGACATCAATAAAAAATGCACATCTTTAACTTGCTCTATCGCCCTTAATATGCGTCCTAGAGCGCTAATTTTTGCATGGGAGATTAACAGAATTCTGCTTTATTTTTTCAGTTTTGAGTAAAGATTTTTGCCATTTTTATGAAATTTACGAAATACAAAGCATTAAATAGAAAAATGGTCTATACCATTGTAATCGCAATAAAAATTTATCCCAGGACGGAAGTTTTTAGTAATTTCAGAATCATAAAAAAATGCACATCTTTAACTGGCTCTATCGCCCCTAATATGCGTCCTAGATCGCTGATTTTTGCATGGGTGATTAACAGAATTCTGCTCTATTTTTGCAGTTTTGAGTACAAATTTTTTCCATATTTATGAAATTTACGAAATACAAAGCCTTAAATCGAAAAATGGTCTATACCATTGTAATCGCAATAAAAAATTATCCCAGGACGAAAGTTTTTAGAAATTTCTAACAAAAATAAAAAATGCACATCTTTAACTAGCTCTATCGCCATTAATATGCGTCCTAGAGCGCTAATTTTTGCATAGGAGATTTACAGAATTCACTTTATTTTTGCAGTTTTGAGTAAAAATGTTTGCCATTTTTATGAAATTAACGAAATACAAAGCCTTAAATAGAAAAATGATCTATATTATTGTAATCGCAATAAAAATTTATCCCACGACGGAAGTTTTTAGAAATTTCAGACATCAATAAAAAATGCACATCTTTAACTGGCTCTATCGCCCATAATTTGCGTCCTAGAGCGCTGATTTTGGCATGGGAAATTAACAGAATTCTGCTCTATTTTTGCAGCTTTGAGTACAAATTTTTGCCATTTTTATGAAATTTACGAAATACAAAGCCTTAAATAGAAAAATGGTCTATACCATTTAAATCGCAATAAAAAATTATCCCAGGACGGAAGTTTTTAGAAATTTCTGACATCAATAAAAAATGCACTTCTTTAACTGGCTCTATCGCCCTTAATTTGCGTCCTAAAGCGCTGATTTTTGCATGGGAGATTAACAGAATTCTGCTCTATTTTTTCAGTTTTAAGTAAAAATTTTGGCCATTTTTATGAAATTTACGAAAAACAAAGACTTAAATAGAAAAATGGTCTAAACCATTATAATCGCAATAAAAATTTATCCCAGGACGGAAGTTTTTCGAAATTTCTGACATCAATAAAATTGCACATCTTTAACTTGCTCTATCGCCCTTAATATGCGTCCTAGAACGCTAATTTTTGCATGGGAAATTAACAGAATTCTGCTTTATTTTTGCAGTTTTGAGTAAAGATTTTTGCCATTTTTATGAAATTTACGAAACACAAAGCCTTAAATACAAAAATGGTCTACTCCATTGTAATCGCAATAAAAATTTATCCCAGGACGGAAGTTTTTAGAAATTTCAGACATCAATAAAAATGCACGTCTTTAACTGGCGCTATCGCCCCTAATATGCGTCCTAGAGCGCTGATTTTTGCATGGGAGATTAACAGATATCTGCTCTCTTTTTGCACTTTTGAGTAAAAATTTCTGCCATTTTTATGAAATTTACGAAATACAAAGCCTTAAATAGAAAAATGATCTATACCATTGTAATCGCAATAAAAATTTATCCCAGGACGAAAGTTTTTAGAAATTTCAGACTTCAATAAAAAATGCACATTTTTAACTGGCTCTATCGCCCTTAATTAGCGTCCTAGAGCGCTGATTTTTGCATCGGAGATTAACAGAATTCTGCTGTTTTTTTGCAGTTTTGAGTACAAATTTTTGCCATTTTTTTGAAATTTACGAAATACAAAGCCTTAGATAAAAAAATGGTCTATACCATTGTAATCGCAATAAAAATTTATCCCAGGACGGAAGTTTTTAGAAATGTCAGACATCAATAAAAAATGCACATCTTTAACTTGCTCTATCGCCCTTAATATGCGTCCTAGAGCGCTAATTTTTGCATGGGAGATTAACAGAATTCTGCTCTATTTTTTCCACTTGAGCAAAGATTTTGCCATTTTAATGAAATTTACGAAATACAAAGCCTGAAATAGAAAAATGGTCTATACCATTGTAATCGCAATAAAAATTTATCCCAGGACGGAAGTTTTTAGAAATTTCTGACATCAATTAAATTTTCACATCTTTAACTGGCTCTATCGCCTTAAATATGCGTCCTAGAGCGCTGATTTTTGCATGGAAGATTTCCAGAATTCTGCGCAATTTTTGCAGTTTTGAAAAAAAAAATTTGCCATTTTTATAAAATTTACGAAATACAAAGCCTTAAATGGAAAATGGTCTATACCATTGTAATCGCCATAAAAATTTATCCAAGGACGGAATTTTTTAGAAATTTCTGACATCAATTAAATTTTCACATCTTTAACTGGCTCTATCGCCCTTAATATGTCCTAGAGCGCTGATTTTCTGCATTGGGAGATTAACAGAATTCAGCTATCTTTTTCCACTTTTGAGCAAAGATTTTGCCATTTTAATGAAATTTACGAAATACAAAGCCTTAAATAGAAAAATGGTCCACACCATTGTAATCGCGAAAAACATTTATCCCAGGACGGAAGTTTTTAGAAAAATCAGACATCAATAAAAATGCACATTTTTAACTGGCTCTACCGCCCTTAATATGCGTCCTAGAGCGCTGATGTTTGCATGGGAGATTAACAGAATTCTGCTCTATTTTTGCAGTTTTGAGTAAAAATTTTTGCCATTTTTATAAAATTTACGAAATACAAAGCCTTAAACAGAAAAATGGTCTATACGATTGTAATCGCAATAAAAATTTATCCCAGGACGGAAGTTTTTTGAAATTTCAGACATCAATAAAAAATGCACATCTATAACTTGCTCTATCGCCCATAATTATGCGTCCTAGAGCGCTTATTTTTGCATGGGAGATTAACAGATATCTGCTCTCTTTTTGCACTTTTGAGTAAAAATTTCTGCCATTTTTATGAAATTTACGAAATACAAAGCCTTAAATAGAAAAATGATCTATACCATTGTAATCGCAATAAAAATTTATCCCAGGACGAAAGTTTTTAGAAATTTCAGACTTCAATAAAAAATGCACATCTTTAACTGGCTCTATCGCCCTTAATTAGCGTCCTAGAGCGCTGATTTTTGCATCGGAGATTAAAAGAATTCTGCTGTTTTATTGCAGTTTTGAGTACAAATTTTTGCCATTTTTTTGAAATTTACGAAATACAGAGCCTTAGATAAAAAAAATGGTCTATACCATTGTAATCGCAATAAAAATTTATCCCAGGACGGAAGTTTTTAGAAATGTCAGACATCAATAAAAAATGCACATCTTTAACTTGCTCTATCGCCCTTAATATGCGTCCTAGAGCGCTAATTTAGTGCATGGGAGACTAACAGAATTCTGCTATATTTTTGCAGTTTTGAGTAAAGATTTTTGCCATTTTTATTAAATTTACGAAAGACAAAGCCTTAAATAGAAAAATGGTCTATACCATTGTAATCGCAATAAAAATTTATTCCAGGATGGAAGTTTTTAGATATTCCTGACATCAATAAAAAATGCACATCTTTAACTTTCTCTATCGCCCTTAATTTGCGTCCTAGAACGCTGATTTTTGCATGGGAGATTAACAGAATTCTGCTCTATTTTTGCAGTTTTAAGTAAAGATTTTTGCCATTTTTATGAAATTTACGAAATACAAAGCCTTAAATAGAAAAATGGTCCACTCCATTGTAATCGCAATAAAAATTTATCCCAGGACGGAAGTTTTTAGAAATTTCAGACATCAATAAAAATGCACGTCTTTAACTGGCGCTATCGCCCTTAATATGCGTCCTAGAGCGCTAATTTTTGCATGGGAGATTAACAGAATTCTGCTCTCTTTTTGCACTTTTGAGTAAAAATTTCTGCCATTTTTATGAAATTTACGAAATACAAAGCCTTAAATAGAAAAATGATCTATACCATTGGAATCGCAATAAAAATTTATCCCAGGACGGAAGTTTTTAGAAATTCCTGACATCAATAAAAAATGCACATCTTTAACTTGCTCTATCGCCCTTAATATGTATCCTTGAGCGCTAATTTTTGCATGGGAGATTAACAGAATTCTGCTTTATTTTTGCAGTTTTGAGTAAAATTTTTTTGCCATTTATATGAAATTTACGAATAACAAAATCCTAAAATAGAAAAATTGTCTATACCATTGTAATCGCAGTAAAAATTTATCCCTGGACGGAAGTTTTTAGAAATTTCAGACATCAATAAAAAATGCACATCTTTAACTGACTCTATCGCCCTTAATATGCGTCCTAGAGCGCTAATTTTTGCATGGGAGATTAACAGAATTCTGCTCTATTTTTGCAGTTTATGAGTAAAATTTTTTGCCATTTTTATGAAATTTACGAAATACAAAGCCTTAAATAGAAAAATGGTCTATACCATTGTAATCGCAATAAAAATTTATCCCAGGACGAAAGTTTTTAGAAATTTCTGACATCAATAAAAAATGCACTTCTTTAACTGGCTCTATCACCCTTAATATGCGTCCTAGAGCGCTGATTTTTGCATGGGAGATTAACAGAATTCTGCTGTTTTTTGCAGTTTAGAGTAAAGATTTTTGCCATTTTATGAAATTTACGAAATACAAAGCCTTAGGTAAAAGAATGGTCAATACCATTGTAATCGCAAATAAAATTTATATAAGGACGGAAGTTTTTAGAAATTTCAGACATCAATAAAAAATGCACATTTTTAACTGGCTCTAACGCCCTTAATTTGCGTCCTAGAGCGCTGATTTTTGCATGGGAGATTACCAAAATTCTGCTCTATTTTTGCAGTTTTGAGTAAAAAGTTTTGCCATTTTTATGAAATTTACGAAATACAAAGCCTTAAATAGAAAAATGGTCTATACCATTGTAATCGCAATTGAAAATTATCCCAGGACGGAAGTTTTTAGAAATTTCAGACATCAATAAAAAATGCACATCTTTAACTGGCTCTATCGCCCTTAATATGCGTCCTAGAGCGCTAATTTTTGCATGGGAGATTAACAGAATTCTGGTCTATTTTTGCAGTTTTAAGTAAATTTTTTTTTCATTTTTATGAAATTTACGAAATACAAAATTTTAAATAGAAAAATGGTCTATACCATTGTAATCGCAATAAAAATTTATCCCAGGACGGAAGTTTTTAGATATTTCTGACATCAATTATATTTTCACATCTTTAACTGGCTCTAGCGCCTTAAATATGCGTCCTAGAGCGCTGATTTTTGCATGGGAGATTAACAGAATTCTGCTCTATTTTTGCAGTTTTGAGAAAACATTCTTGCCATTTTTATGAAATTTACGAAATACAAAGCCTTAAATGGAAAAATGGTCTATACCATTGTAATCGCAATAAAAATTTATCCCAGGATGGAAGTTTTTAGAAATTTCTCACATCAATTAAATTTTCACATCTTTAACTGGCTCTAGCGCCCTTAATATGCGTCCTAGAGCGCTGATTTTTGCAGGGGAGATTACCAGAATTCTGCTTTATTTTTGCGGTTTTGAGAAAAAATTTTTGCCATTTTCATGAAATTTACGAAACACAAAGCCTTAAATGGAAAAATGGTCTATACCATTGTAATCGCAATAAAAATTTATCCCAGGACGGAAGTTTAGAAATTTCTCACATCAATTAAATTTTCACATCTTTAACTGGCTCTAGCGCCCTTAATATGCGTCCTAGCGCGCTGATTTTTGCAGGGGAGATTACCAGAATTCTGCTTTCTTTTTGCGGTTTTGAGAAAAAAATTTTCCCATTTTCATGAAATTTACGAAATTCAAAGCCTTAAATGGAAAAATGGTCTATACCATTGTAATCGCAATAAAAATTTATCCCACGACGGAAGTTTTTAGAAATTTCTCACATCAATTAAATTTTCACATCTTTAACTGGCTCTAGCGCCCTTAATATGCGTCCTAGAGCGCTGATTTTTGCAGGGGAGATTACCAGAATTCTGCTTTCTTTTTGCGGTTTTGAGAAAAAATTTTTGCCATTTTCATGAAATTTACAAAATACAAAACCTTAAATGGAAAAATGGTCTATACCATTGTAATCGCAATAAAAATTTATCCCAGGACGGAAGTTTTTAGAAATTTCAGACATCAATATAAAATGCACATCTTTCACTTGCTCTATCGCTATTAATATGCGTCCTAGAGCGCTAATTTTTGCATAAGAATTTCACATAATTCTGCACTATTTTTGCAGTTTTGAGTACAAATTTTTGCCATTTTTATGAAATTTACGAATTACAAAGCCTTAAATAGAAAAATGGTCTATACCATTGTAATCGCAATAAAAATTTATCCCAGGACGGAAGTTTTTAGATATTCCTGACATCAATAAAAAATGCACATCTTTAACTTTCTCTATCGCCCTTAATTTGCGTCCTAGAGCGCTGATTTTTGCATGGGAGATTAACAGAATTCTGCTCTATTTTTGCAGTTTTAAGTAAAAATGTTTGCCATTTTTATGAAATTTACGAAATACAAAGCCTTAAATAGAAAAATGGTCTATACCATTGTAATCGCAATGAAAATTTATCCCAGGACGGAAGTGTTTAGAAATTCCTGACATCAATAAAAAATGCACATCTTTAACTTGCTCTATCGCCCTTAATATGCGTCCTAAAGCGCTAATTTTTGCATAGGAGATTAACAGAATTCTGCTCTATTTTTGCAGTTTCAAGTAAAAATTTTTGCCATTTTTATGAAATTTACGAATTACAAAGCCTTAAATAGAAAAATGGTCTATACCATTGTGATCGCAAAAAAAATTTATCCCAGGACGGAAGTTTTTAGAAATTCCTGACTTCAATAAAAAATGCACATCGTTAACTTGCTCTATCGCCCTTAATATGTGTCCTTGAGCGCTAATTTTTGCATGGGAGATTAACAGAATTCTGCTTAATTTTTGCAGTTTTGAGTAAAAATTTTTTGCCATTTTTATGAAATTTACGAATAACAAAATCCTAAAATAGAAAAATGGTCTATACCATTGTAATCGCAGTAAAAATTTATCCCAGGACGGAAGTTTTTAGAAATTTCAGACATCAATAAAAAATGCACATCTTTAACTGACTCTATCGCCCTTAATATGCGTCCTAGAGCGCTAATTTTTGCATGGGAGATTAACAGAATTCTGCTCTATTTTTGCAGTTTATGAGTAAAAATTTTTTGCCATTTTTATGAAATTTACGAAATACAAAGCCTTAAATAGAAAAATGGTCTATACCATTGTAATCGCAATAAAAATTTATCCCAGGACGGAAGTTTTTAGAAATTTCAGACATCAATAAAAAATGCACATCTTTAACTGGCTCTATCGCCCTTAATATGCGTCCTAGAGCGCTGATTTTTGCATGGAGATTAACAGAATTCTGCTCTATTTTTGCAGTTTATGAGTAAAAATTTTTGCAATTTTTATGAAATTTACGAAATACAAAGCCTTAAATAGAAAAATGGTCTATACCATTGTAATCGCAATAAAAATTTATCCCAGGACGAAAGTTTTTAGAAATTTCTGACATCAATAAAAAATGCACTTCTTTAACTGGCTCTATCACCCTTAATATGCGTCCTAGAGCGCTGATTTTTGCATGGGAGATTAACAGAATTCTGCTGTTTTTTGCAGTTTAGAAAAAAGATTTTTGCCATTTTATGAAATTTACGAAATACAAAGCCTTAGGGAAAAGAATGGTCAATACCATTGTAATCGCAATTAAAATTTATATAAGGACGGAAGTTTTTAGAAATTTCTGACATCAATAAAAAATGCACAAATTTTTAACTGGCTCAATCGCCAATGATATGCGTCCTAGAGCGCTGATTTTTGCATGGGAGATTACCAGAATTCTGCTCTATATTTGCAGTTTTGAGTAAAAAGTTTTGCCATTTTTATGAAATTTACGTAATACAAAGCCTTAAATAGAAAATAGGTCTATACCATTGTAATCGCAATAAAAATTTATCCCACGACGGAAGTTTTTAGAAATTTCAGACATCAATAAAAAATGCAAATCTTTAACTGGCTCTATCGCCCTTAGTATGCATCCTAGAGCGCTTATTTTTGCATGGGAGATTAACAGAATTCTGCTATATTTTTGCAGTTTTTAATAAAAATTTCTGCCATTTTTATGAAATTTACAAAAAACAAAGCCTTAAATAGAAAAATGGTCTATATCATTGTAATCGCAATAAAAATGTATCCCAGGACGGAAGTTTTTTGAATTTTCAGACATCAATAAAAAATGCACATTTTTAACTGGCTCAATCGCCTCTAATTTGCGTCCTAGAGCGCTGATTTTTGCATGGGAGATTAACAGAATTCTGCTTTAATTTTGCAGTTTATGAGTAAAAATTTTTGCCATTTTTTGAAATTTACGACATACAAAGCCTTAAATAGAAAAATGGTCTATACCATTGTAATCGCAATAAAAATTTATCCCAAGACGGAAGTTTTTAGAAATTTCAGACATCAATAAAAATGCACATCTTTAACTGGCTCTATCGCCCTTAATTTGCGTCCAAGAGCGCTGATTTTTGCATGGGAGATTAACAGAATTCTGCTATATTTTTATAGTTTTGATTAAATATTTTTGCCATTTTTATGAAATTTACGAAATACAAAGCCTTAAATAGAAAAATAGTCTATACCATAGTAATCGCAATAAAAAATTATCCCAGGACGGAAGTTTTTAGAAATTCCTGACATCAATAAAGAATGCACATCTCTAACTTGCTCTATTGCCCTTATTATGCTTCCTAGAGCGCTAATTTTTGCATGGGAGATTAACAGAATTCTGCTTTATTTCTGCAGTTTTGAGTAAAGATTTTTGCCATTTTTATGAAATTTACGAAATACAAAGCCTTAAATAGAAAAATGGTCTATACCATTGTAATCGCAATCAAAATTTATCCCAGGACGGAATTTTTAGAAATTTCAGACATCAATAAAAAATGCACATCTTTAACTGGCTCTATCGCCCTTAATATGCGCCCTAGAGCGCTGATTTTTGCATCGGAGATTAACAGAATTCTGCTCAATTTTTGCAGTTTTTAATAAAAATTTTTTGCCATTTTTATGAAATTTACGAAATACAAAATCCTAAAATAGAAAAATGGTCTATACCTTTGTAATCCCAATTAAAATTTATCCCAGGACGGAAGTTTTTAGAAATTTCAGACATCAATAAAAAATGCACATCTTTAACTGACTCTATCGCCCTTAATATGCGTCCTAGAGCGTTGATTTTTGCATGGGAGATTAACAGAATTCTGCTCTATTTTTGCAGTTTTGAGTAAAAACTTTTGCCATTTTTATGAAATTTACGAAATACAAAGCCTTAAATCGAAAAATGGTCTATACCATTGTAATCGCAATAAAAATTTATCCCAGGACGGAACTTTTTAGAAATTTCAGACATTAATAAAAAATGCACATCTTTAACTTCCTCTATCGCCCTTAATATGTGTCCTTGAGCGCTAATTTTTGCATGGGAGATTAACAGAATTCTGCTTTATTTTTGCAGTTTTGAGTAAAAATTTTTTGCCATTTTTATGAAATTTACGAATAACAAAATCCTAAAATAGAAAAATGGTCTATACCATTGTAATCGCAGTAAAAATTTATCCCAGGACGGAAGTTTTTAGAAATTTCAGACATCAATAAAAAATGCACAATATTAACTGACTATCGCCCTTAATATGCGTCCTAGAGCGCTAATTTTTGCATTGAGATTAACAGAATTCTGCTCTATTTTTGCAGTTTATGAGTAAAATTTTTTGCCATTTTTATGAAATTTACGAAATACAAAGCCTTAAATAGAAAAATGGTCTTTACCATTGTAATCGCAATAAAAATTTATCCCAGGACGAAAGTTTTTAGAAATTTCTGACATCAATAAAAAATGCACTTCTTTAACTGGCTCTATCACCCTTAATATTCGTCCTAGAGCGCTGATTTTTGCATGGGAGATTAACAGAATTCTGCTGTTTTTTGCAGTTTAGAGTAAAGATTTTTGCCATTTTATGAAATTTACGAAATACAAAGCCTTAGGTAAAAGAATGGTCAATACCATGGTAATCGCAAATAAAATTTATATAAGGACGGAAGTTTTTAGATATTTGAGACATCAATAAAAAATGCACATCTTTAACTGGCTCTATCGCCCTTAATTTGCATCCTAGAGCGCTGATTTTTGCAAGGGAGATTACCAGAATTCTGCTCTATTTTTGCAGTTTTGAGTAAAAAGTTTTGCCATTTTTATAAAATTTACAAAATACAAAGACTTAAATAGAAAAATAGACTATATGATTGTAATCGCAATAAAAATGTATCCCAGGACGGAAGTTTTTTGAAATTTCAGACATCAATAAAAAATGCACATTTTTAACTGGCTCTATCGCCTCTAATTTGCGTCCTAGAGCGCTAATTTTTGCATGGGAGATTAACAGAATTCTGCTATATTTTTCCAGTTTTGATTAAAAATTTTTGCCATTTTTAAGAAATTTACGAAATACAAAGCCTTAAATAGAAAAATGGTCTATACCATTGTAATCGCAATAAAAATTTTCCCAGGACGGAAGTTTTTAGAAATTTCAGACATCAATAAAAAATGCACTTTTTTAACTGGCTCTATCGCCATTAATTTGCGTCCTAAAGCGCTGATTTTGGCATGGGAGATTAACAGAATTCTGCTTAATTTTTGCATTTTATGAGTAAAAATTTTTGCCATTTTTATGAAATTTACGACATACAAAGCCTTAAATAGAAAAATGGTCTATACCATTGTAATCGCAATAAAAATTTATCCCAGGACGGAAGTTTTTAGAAATGTCAGACATCAATAAAAAATGCACATCTTTAACTTGCTCTATCGCCCTTAATATGCGTCCTAGAGCGCTAATTTTTGCATGGGAGATTAACAGAATTCTGCTCTATTTTTGCAGTTTTGAGTAAAGATTTTTGCCATTTTTATTAAATTTACGAAAGACAAA
Organism: Teleogryllus occipitalis; assembly: GCA_011170035.1. Lineage (NCBI taxonomy): Eukaryota > Metazoa > Arthropoda > Insecta > Orthoptera > Gryllidae > Teleogryllus > Teleogryllus occipitalis. The sequence continues at coordinate 52,471 of BLKR01004716.1, forward strand.
GCCTTAAATAGAAAAATGGTCTATACCATTGTATACACAATAAAAATTTATCCCAGGACGGAAGTTTTTAGAAATTTCAGACATCAATAAAAAATGCACATCTTTAACTGGCTCTATCGCCCTTATTATGCGTCCTAGAGCGCTGATTTTTGCATAAGTGATTAACAGAATTCTGGTCTATTTTTGCAGTTTTGAGTACAAATTTTTGCCATTTTTATGAAATTTACGAAATACAAAGCCTTAAATAGAAAAATGGTCTATACCATTGTAATCGCAATAAAAATTTATCCCAGAACGGAAGTTTTTAGATATTCCTGACATCAATGAAAAATGCACATATTTTACCTTCCTCTATCGCCCTTAATTTGCGTCCTAGAGCGCTGATTTTTGCATGGGATATTAACAGATTTCTGCTCTATTTTTGCAGTTTTAAGTAAAAATTTTTGCCATTTTTATGAAATTTACGAAATACAAAGCCTTAAATAGAAAAATGGTCTATACCATTGTAATCGCAATAAAAATTTATCCCAGGACGAAAGTTTTTAGAAATTTCTGACATCAATAAAAAATGCACATCTTTAACTGGCTCTATCGCCCTTTATATGTGTCCTTGAGCGCTAATTTTTGCATGGGAGATTAACAGAATTCTGCTTTATTTTTGCAGTTTTGAGTAAAAATTTTTTGCCGTTTTTATGAAATTTACGAATAACAAAATCCTAAAATAGAAAAATGGTCAATACCATTGTAATCGCAAATAAAATTTATAGAAGGACGGAAGTTTTTAGAAATTTGAGACATCAATAAAAAATGCACATCTTTAACTGGCTCTATCGCCCTTAATTTGCGTCCTAGAGCGCTGATTTTTGCATGGGAGATTACCAGAATTCTGCTCTATTTTTGCAGTTTTGATTAAAAATTTTTGCCATTTTTATGAAATTTACGAAATACAAAGCCTTAAATAGAAAAATGGTCTTTACCATTGTAATCGCAATAAAAATTTTTCCAGGACGGAAGTTTTTAGAAATTTCAGACATCAATAAAAAATGCACTTTTTTAACTGGCTCTATCGCCCTTAATTTGCGTCTTAAAGCGCTGATTTTGGCATGGGAGTTTAACAGAGTTCTGCTTTATTTTTGCAGTTTATGAGTAAAAATTTTTGCCATTTTTATGAAATTTACGACACACAAAGCCTTAAATAGAAAAATGGTCTATACCATTGTAATCGCAATTGAAATTTATCCCAGGACGGAAGATTTTAGAAATTTTAGACATCAATATAAAATGCACATCTTTAACTGGCTCTATCGCCCTTAATATGCGTCTTAGAGCGCTGATTTTTGCATGGGAGATTAAGAGAATTCTGCTCTATTTTTGCAGTTTTGAGTAAAAATTTTTGCCATTTTTATGAAATTTTCGAAATAAAAAGCCTTAAATAGAAAAATGGTCTATACCATTGTAATCGCAATAAAAATTTATCCCAGGACGGAAGTTTTTAGAAATTTCTGACATCAAAAAAAATGCACATCTTTAACTTGCTCGATCGCCCTTAATATGCGTCCTAGAGCGATGTTTTTGCATGAGAGATACCCAGAATTCTGCTCCATTTTTGCAGTTTTGAGTAAAGATTTTTGCCATTTTTATGAAATTTACGATATACAAAGCTTTAAATAGAAAAATGATCTATACCATTGTAATCGCATTAAAAATTTATCCCAGGACAGAAGTTTTTAGAAGCTTCAGACATCATTAAAAAATGCACATTTTTAACTGGCTCTATCGCCCTAAATTAGCGTCCTAGAGCGTTGTTTTTTGCATGGGAGATTAACAGAATTCTGCTCTATTTTTGCAGTTTTAAATAAAAATTTTTGCCATTTTTATGAAATTTACGAAATACAAAGCCTTAAATAGAAAAATGTTCTATACAATAGTAATCGAAATAAAAATTTATCCCAGAACGGGGTTTTTAGAACTTTCTGACATCAATAATAAATGCACATGTTTAACCGGATCTATCGCCCTTAATATGCGTCCCAAAGCGCTAATTTTTGCATGGGAGATTAACAGAATTCTGCTCTATTTTTGCAGTTTTGAGTAAAAATTTTTGCCATTTTTATGAAATTTACGAAATATAAAGCCTTAAAGAGAAGAATGGTCTATACCATTTAAATCGCAATAAAAAGTTATCCCAGGACGGAAGTTTTTAGAAATTTCAGACATCAATAAAAAATGCACATTTTTAATTGGCTCTATCGCCCTTAATTTGCGTCCTAAAGCACTGATTTTTGCATGGGAGATTAACAGAATTCTGCTCTATTTTTGCAATTTTGAGTAAAAATTTTTGCAATTTTTATGAAATTTACGAAATACAAAGCCTTAAATAGAAAAATGGTCTATACCATTGTAATCGCAATAAAAATTTATCCCAGGACGGAAGTTTTTAGAAATTCCTGACATCAATAAAGAATGCACATCTTTAACTTGCTCTATCGCCCTTATAATGCGTCCTAGAGCGCTAATTTTTGCATCGGAGAAAAACAGAATTCTGCTTTTTTTCTGCAGTTTTGAGTAAAGATTTTTGCCATTTTTATGAAATTTACGAAATACAAAGCCTTAGATAAAAAAAATGGGCTATACCATTATAATCGCAATTAAAATTTATCCCAGGACGGAAGTTTTTAGAAATTTCAGACATCAATAAAAAATGCACATCTTTAACTGGCTATATGCGTCCTAGAGCGCTGATTTTTGCATAGGAGATTAACAGAATTCTGGTCTATTTAGCAGTTTTGAGTAAAAAGTTTTGCCATTTTTATAAAATTTACGAAATACAAAGCCTTATTTAGAAAAATGGTCTATACCATTGTAATCGCAATAAAAATTTATCCCAGGACGGAAGTTTTTAGAAATTTCAGACATCAATAAAAAATGCACATCTTTAACTGGCTCTATTCCTGTAATATGTGTCCTAGAGCGCTGATTTTGCATGGGAGATTAACAGAATTCTGCTCTATTTTTGCAGTTTTGAGTAAAAATTTCTGCAATTTTAATGAAATTTACGAAATACAAAGCTTTAAATAGAAAAATGATCTATACCATTGTAATCGCAATAAAAATTTATCCCAGGACGGAAGTTTTTAGAAATTCTTGACATCAATAAAAAATGCACATCTTTAACTTGCCCTATCGCCCTTAATATGCGTCCTAGAACGCTGACGTTTGCATGGGAGATTAACAATTTTCTGCTCTATTTTTGCACTTTTGAGTAAAAATTTCTGCCATTTTTATGAAATTTACGAAATACAAAGCCTTAAATAGAAAAATGATCTATACCATTGTAATCGCAATATAAATTTATCCCAGGACGGAAGTTTTTAGTAATTTCAGAAACATAAAAAAATGCACATCTTTAACTGGCTCTATCGCCCTTAATATGCGTCCTAGAGCGCTGACGTTTGCATGGGAGATTAACAATTTTCTGCTCTATTTTTGCACTTTTGAGTAAAAATTTCTGCCATTTTTATGAAATTTACGAAATACAAAGCCTTAAATAAAAAAATTAAATCTATACCATTGTAATCGCAATAAAAATTTATCCCAGGACGGAAGATTTTAGAAATTTCAGACATCAATAAAAAATGCACATCTTTAACTGGCTCTATCGCCCATAATTTGCGTCCTAGAGCGCTGATTTTGGCATGGGAAATTAACAGAATTCTGCTCTATTTTTGCAGCTTTGAGTACAAATTTTTGCCATTTTTATGAAATTTTCGAAATAAAAAGCCTTAAATAGAAAAATGGTCTATACCATTGTAATCGCAATAAAAATTTATCCCAGGACGGAAGTTTTTAGAAATTTCTGACATCAATAAGAAATGCACATCTTTAACTTGCTCGATCGCCCTTAATATGCGTCCTAGAGCGATGTTTTTGCATGAGAGATACCCAGAATTCTGCTCCATTTTTGCAGTTTTAAGTAAAGATTTTTGCCATTTTTATGAAATTTACGATATACAAAGCTTTAAATAGAAAAATGATCTATACCATTGTAATCGCAATAAAAATTTATCCCAGGACAGAAGTTTTTAGAAGCTTCAGACATCATTAAAAAATGCACATTTTTAACTGGCTCTATCGCCCTAAATTTGCGTCCTAGAGCGTTGTTTTTTGCATGGGAGATTAACAGAATTCTGCTCTATTTTTGCAGTTTTAAATAAAAATTTTTGCCATTTTTATGAAATTTACGAAATACAAAGCCTTAAATAGAAAAATGTTCTATACAATTGTAATCGAAATAAAAATTTATCCCAGAACGGGAGTTTTTAGAACTTTCTGACATCAATAATAAATGCACATCTTTAACCGGCTCTATCGCCCTTAATATGCGTCCCAAAGCGCTAATTTTTGCATGGGAGATTAACAGAATTCTGCTATATTTTTGCAGTTTTGAGTAAAAATTTTTGCCATTTTTATGATATTTACGAAATATAAAGCCTTAAAGAGAAGATAGGTCTATACCATTTAAATCGCAATAAAAAGTTATCCCAGGACGGAAGTTTTTAGAAATTTCAGACATCAATAAAAAATGCACATTTTTAATTGGCTCTATCGCCCTTAATTTGCGTCCTAAAGCACTGATTTTTGCATGAGAGATTAACAGAATTCTGCTCTATTTTTGCAATTTTGAGTAAAAATTTTTGCCATTTTTATGAAATTTACGAAATACAAAGCCTTAAATAGAAAAATGGTCTATACCATTGTAATCGCAATAAAAATTTATCCCAGGACGGAAGTTTTTAGAAATTCCTGACATCAATAAAGAATGCACATCTTTAACTTGCTCTATCGCCCTTATAATGCGTCCTAGAGCGCTAATTTTTGCATCGGAGAAAAACAGAATTCTGCTTTTTTTCTGCAGTTTTGAGTAAAGATTTTTGCCATTTTTATGAAATTTACGAAATACAAAGCCTTAGATAAAAAAATGGTCTATACCATTGTAATCGCAATAAAAATTTATCCAAGGACGGAAGTTTTTAGAAATTTCTGACATCAATAAAAAATGCACATCTTTAACTGGCTCCATCACCTTTAATGAGCGTCCTAGAGCGCTGATTTTTGCATGGGAAATTAACTGAATTCTGCTGTTTTTTGGCAGTTTTGAGTACAAATTTTTGCCATTTTTATGATATTTACGAAATACAAAGCTTTAGATAAAAAAATGGTCTATTCCATTGTAATCGCAATAAAAATTTATCCCAGGACGGAAGTTTTTAGAAATTCCTGACATCAATAAAAAATGCACATCTTTTACTTGCTCTATCGCCCTTAATATGCGTCCTAGAGCGCTGACGTTTGTATGGGAGATTAACAATTTTCTGCTCTATTTTTGCACTTTTGAGTAAAAATTTCTGCCATTTTTATGAAATTTACGAAATACAAAGCCTTAAATAGAAAAATGATCTATACCATTGTAATCGCAATATAAATTTATCCCAGGACGGAAGTTTTTAGTAATTTCAGAAACATAAAAAAATGCACATCTTTACTGGCTCTATCGCCCTTAATATGCGTCCTAGAGCGCTGATTTTTGCATGGGTGATTAACAGAATTCTGCTCTATTTTTGCAGTTTTGAGTACAAATTTTTGCCATTTTTATGAAATTTACGAAATACAAAGCCTTAAATAGAAAAATGGTCTATACCATTGTAATCGCAATAAAAATTTATCCCAGGACGGAAGTTTTTAGAAATTTAAGACATTAATAAAAAATGCACAACTTTAACTTGCTCTATCGCCCTTCATATGCGTCCTAGAGCGCTGACGTTTGCATGGGAGATTAACAATTTTCTGCTCTATTTTTGCACTTTTGAGTAAAAATTTCTGCCATTTTTATGAAATTTACGAAATACAAAGCCTTAAATAGAAAAATGATCTATACCATTGTAATCGCAATAAAAATTTATCCCAGGACGGAAGATTTTAGAAATTTCAGACATCAATAAAAAATGCACATCTTTAACTGGCTCTATCGCCCATAATTTGCGTCCTAGAGCGCTGATTTTGGCATGGGAAATTAACAGAATTCTGCTCTATTTTTGCAGCTTTGAGTACAAATTTTTGCCATTTGTATGAAATTTACGAAATACAAAGCCTTAAATAGAAAAATTGTCTATGCCATTTTAATCGCAATAAAAAATTATCCCAGGACGGAAGTTTTTAGAAATTTCAGACATCAATAAAAAATGCACTTCTTTAACTGGCTCTATCGCCCTTAATTTGCGTCCTAAAGCGCTGATTTTTGCATGGGAGATTAACAGAATTCTGCTCTATTTTTGCAGTTTTAAGTAAAAATTTTGGCCATTTTTATGAAATTTACGAAATACAAAGACTTAAATAGAAAAATGGTCTAAACCATTATAATCGCAATAAAAATTTATCCCAGGACGGAAGTTTTTCGAAATTCCTGACATCAATAAAATTGCACATCTTTAACTTGCTCTATCGCCCTTAATATGCGTCCTAGAGCGCTAATTTTTGCGTGGGAGATTAACAGAATTATGCTTTATTTTTGCAGTTTTGAGTAAAGATTTTTGCCATTTTTATGAAATTTACGAAATACAAAGCCTTAAATAGAAAAATGGTCTACTCCATTGTAATCGCAATAAAAAGTTATCCCAGGACGGAAGTTTTTAGAAATTTCAGACATCAATAAAAATGCACGCCTTTAACTGGCGCTATCGCCCTAAATATGCGTCCTAGAGCGCTGATTTTTGCATGGGTGATGAACAGAACTCTGCCTAATTTTTGCAGTTTTGAGAGAAAATGTTTGCCATTTTTATGAAATTTACGATATACAAAGCCTTAAATCGAAAAATGGTCTATACCATTGTAATCGCAATAAAAATTTATCCCAGGACGGAAGTTTTTAGAAATTTCAGACATCAATATAAAATGCACATCTTTCACTTGCTTTATCACTATTAATATGCGTCCTAGAGCGCTAATTTTTGCATAGGAATTTCACAGAATTCTGCTCTATTTTTGCAGTTTTGAGTACAAATTTTTGCCATTTTTATGAAATTTACGAAATACAAAGCCTTAAATAGAAAAATGGTCTATACCATTGTAATCGCAATAAAAAACTTTTCCCAGGACGGATATTTTTAGAAATTTCTGACATCAATAAAAAATGTACTTCTTTAACTGGCTCTATCACCCTTAATATGCGTCCTAGGGCGCTGATATTTGCATGGGAGATTAACAGAATTCTGCTGTTTTTTTGCAGTTTAGAGTAAAGATTTTTGCCATTTTAATGAAATTTACGAAATACAAAGCCCTAAATAGAAAAATGATCTATACCATTGTAATCGCAATTAAAATTTATATAAGGACGGAAGTTTTTAGAAATTTAAGACATCAATAAAAAATGCACATCTTTAACTGGCTCTATCGCCCTTAATTTGCGTCCTAGAGCGCTGATTTTTGCATGGGAGATAACAGAATTCTGCTGTTTTTTGCAGTTTTGAGTAAAGATTTTTGCCATTTTTAATCAATTTACGAAATACCAAGCCTTAGATAAAAAAACTGGTCTATACCATTGTAATCGCAATAGAAATTTATCCCAGGACGGAAATTTTTAGAAATTTCAGACATCAATAAAAAATGCACAACTTTAACTGGCTCCATCACCCTTAATATGCGTCCTAGAGCGCTAATTTTTGCATGGGAGTTTAACAGAATTCTGCTCAATTTTTGCAGTTTTGAGTAAAGATTTTTGCCATTTTTATGAAATTTACGAAATACAAAGCCTTAAATAGAAAAATGGTCTATACCATTGTAATCGCAATAAACATTTATCCCAGGACGGAAGTTTTTAGAAATTTCAGACATCAATAAAAATGCACATGTTTAACTGGCTCTATCGCCCTCAATTTGCGTCCTAGAGCGCTGATTTTTGCATGGGAGATAACAGAATTCTGCTGTTTTTTTGCAGTTTTGAGTAAAGATTTTTGCCATTTTTATTAAATTTACGAAATACAAAGCCTTAGATAAAAAAATGGTCTATACCATTGTAATTGCAATAAAAATTTATCCCAGGACGGAAGTTTTTAGAAATTTCAGACATCAATAAATAATGCACATCATTAATTGGCTCTATCGCCCTTAATTTGCGTCGTAGAGCGCTGATTTTTGCATCGGAGATTAAGAGAATAACGTTGTTTTTTTGCAGTTTTAAGTACAAATTTTTGCCATTTTTATGAAATTTACGAAATACAAAGCCTTAGATAAAAAAAATGGTCTATACCATTGTAATCGCAATAGAAATTTATCCCAGCACGGAAGTTTTTAGAAATTTCAGACATCAATAAAAAATGCACATCTTTAACTGGCTCTATCGCCCTTAATTTGCGTCCTAGAGCGCTGATTTTTGCATGCGAGATTAACAGAATTCTGCTATATTTTTGCAGTTTTGATGAAATATTTCTGCCATTTTTATGAAATTTACGAAATACAAAGACTTAAATAGAAAAATGGTCTATACCATTGTAATCGCAATAAAAAATTATCCCAGGACGGAAGTTTTTAGAAATTTCAGACATCAATAAAAAATGCACTTCCTTAACTGGCTTTATCCCCCTAATTTGCGTCCTAAAGCGCTGATTTTTGCATGGGAGATTAACAGAATTCTGCTCTATTTTTGCAGTTTTGAGTAAAAATTTTTCCCATTTTAATGAAATTTACGAAATACAAAGCCTTAAATAGAAAAAGGGTCTATACCATTGTAATCTCAATAAAAATTTATCCCAGGACGGTAGTTTTTAGAAATTCCTGACATCAATAAAGAATGCACATCTCTAACTTGCTCTATCGCCCTTTATATGCTTCCTAGAGCGCTAATTTTTGCATGGGAGATTAACAGAATTCTGCTTTATTTCTGCAGTTTTGAGTAAAGATTTTTGCCATTTTTATGAAATTTACGAAATACAAAGCCTTAGGTACAAAAATGGTATATACCATTGTAATCGCAATAAAAATTTATTCCAGGACGGAAGTTTTTAGAAATGTCAGACATCAATAAAAAATGCACATCTTTAACTGGCTCTATCGCCCTTAATTTCCGTCCTAGAGCGCTGATTTTTAAATGAGAGATTAACAGAATTCTGCTTTACTTTTGCAGTTTTAAGTAAAAATTTTTGCCATTTTTATGAAATTTATGAAAAACAAAGCTTTAAATAGAAAAATGGTTTATACCATTGTAATTGCAATAAAAATTTATCCCAGGACGGAACTTTTTAGAAATTTCAGACATCAATAAAAAATGCACATCTTTAACTGGCTCTATTGCCCTTAATATGCGTCCTAGAGCGCTGATTTTTGCATTGGAGATTAACACATTTCTGCTCTATTTTTGCAGTTTTGAGTAAAAATTTTTTGCCAATTATATGAAATTTACGAATTACAAAGCTATAGATACTGGTCTAAAAATGGTCTATACCATTGTAATCCCATTTAAAATTTATCCCAGGACGGAAGTTTTTAGAAATTTCTGACATCAATAAAAAATGCTCTTCTTTAACTGGCTCTATCACCCTTAATATGCGTCCTAGAGCGCTGATTTTTGCATGGGAGATTAACAGAATTCTGCTGTTTTTTTGCAGTTGAGAGTAAAGATTTTTGCCATTTTTATGAAATTTACGAAATACAAAGCCTTAGGTAAAAAAATGGTCTATACCATTGTAATCGCAATTAATATTTATATAAGGACGGAAGTTTTTAGAAATTTCAGACATCAATAAAAAATGCACATTTTTAACTGGCTCTATCGCCCTTAATTTGCGTCCTAGAGAGCTGAATTTTGCACAAGAGATTAACAGAATTCTGCTCTATTTTTGCAGTTTTGAGTAAGAATTTTTGCCATTTTTATGAAATTTACGAAATACAAAGCCTTAAATAGAAAAATTGTATATACCATTGTAATCGCAATAAAAATTTATCCCAGGACAGAAGTTTTTAGAAATTTCAGACATCATTAAAAAATGCACATCTTTAACTGGCTCTATCGCCCTCATTTTGCGTCCTAGAGCGTTGTTTTTTGCATGGGAGATTAACAGAATTCTGCTCTATTTTTGCAGTTTTAAATTAAAATTTTTCCATTTTTATGAAATTTACGAAATACAAAGCCTTAAATAGAAAAATGGTCTATACAATTGTAATCGAAATAAAAATTTATCCCAGAACGGGAGTTTTTAGAACTTTCTGACATCAATAATAAATGCACATCTTTAACCGGCTCTATCGCCCTTAATATGCGTCCTAGAGCGCTAATTTTTGCATGGGAGATTAACAGAATTCTGCTCTGTATTTGCAGTTTTGAGTAAAAATTTTTGTCATTTTTATGAAATTTACGAAATACAAAGCCTTAAATAGAAAATGGTCTATACCATTGTAATCGCAATAAAAATTTATCCCAGGACGGAAGTTTTTAGAAATTTCAGACATCAATAAAAAATGCACATCTTTAACTGGCTCTATCGCCCTTAATATGCGTCCTAGAGCGCTAATTTTTGCATGGGAGATTAACAGAATTCTGCTCTGTATTTGCAGTTTTGAGTAAAAATTTTTGTCATTTTTATGAAATTTACGAAATACAAAGCCTTAAATAGAAAATGGTCTATACCATTGTAATCGCAATAAAAATTTATCCCAGGACGGAAGTTTTTAGAAATGTCCGACATCAATAAAAAGAGGCACATCTTTAACTGGCTTTAGCGCCCTTAATTTGCGTCCTAGAGCGCTAATTTTTGCATGGGAGATTAACAGAATTCTGCTCCATTTTTGCAGTTTTGAGTAAAAATTTCTGCAATTTTTATGAAATTAACGAAATACAAAGCCTTAAATAGAAAAATGGTCTATACCATTGTAATCGCAATAAAAAATTATCCCAGGACAGAAGTTTTTAGAAATTTCAGACATCAATAAAAAAGGCACATCTTTAACTGGCTCTGTCGCCCTTAATATGCGTCCTATAGCGCTGATTTTTGCATGGGAGATACACAGAATTCTGCTCTATTTTGTCGGTTTTGAGTTAAAATTTTTGCAATTTTTGTGAAATTTACGAAATACAAAGCCTTATACAGAAAAATGGTCTATACCATTGTAATCGCAATAAAAATGTATCCCAGGACGGAAATTTTTAGAAATATCAGACATCAATAAAAAATGCACATTTTTAACTGGCTCTATCGCCCTTAATATGCGTCCTAGAGCGCTGATTTTTGCATTGGAGATTAACAAAATTCTGCTCTATTTTTGCAGTTTTGAGTAACAATTTTTGCCATTTTTATGAAATTTATGAAATACAAAGCCTTAAAAAGAAGAATGGTCTATACCATTGTAATCGCAATAAAAATTTATCCCAGGTGGAAGTTTTTAGAAATTTCAGACATCAATACAAAATGCACATCTTTAACTGGCTACATCGCCCTTAATATGCGTTCTAGAGCGCTGATTTTTGCATGGGAGATTAATAATAAAAATGTATCCCAGGACGGAAATTTTTAGAAATATCAGACATCAATAAAAAATGCACATTTTTAACTGGCTCTATCGCCCTTAATATGCGTCCTAGAGCGCTGATTTTTGCATTGGAGATTAACAAAATTCTGCTCTATTTTTGCAGTTTTGAGTAACAATTTTTGCCATTTTTATGAAATTTATGAAATACAAAGCCTTAAAAAGAAGAATGGTCTATACCATTGTAATCGCAATAAAAATTTATCCCAGGTGGAAGTTTTTAGAAATTTCAGACATCAATACAAAATGCACATCTTTAACTGGCTACATCGCCCTTAATATGCGTTCTAGAGCGCTGATTTTTGCATGGGAGATTAATAGAATTCTGCTCTATCTTTGCAGTTTTGAGTGAAATATTTGCCGTTTTTATGAAATTTACCAAATACAAAGCCTTAAATAGAAAAATGGTCTATACCATTGTAATCGCAATAAAAAATTATCCCAGGACGGAAGTTTATAGAAATTTCAGACATCAATAAAAAATACACTTCTTTAAGTGGCTCTACCGCCCTTGATTTGCGTCCTAAAGCGCTGATTTTTGCATGGGAGATTAACAGAATTCTGCTCTATTTTTGCAGTTTTGAGTAAAAATTTCTGCAATTTTTATGAAATTTACAAAATACAAAGCCTTAAATAGAAAAATGGTCTATACCATTGTAATCGCAATAAAAAATTATCCCAGGACGGAAGTTTTTAGAAATTTCAGACATCAATAAAAAATGCACATCTTTTACTGGCTCCATCGCCCTTAATATGCGTCCTAAAGCGCTGATATTTGCATGGGTTATTACCAGAATTCTGCTCTATTTTTGCAGTTTTGAGTAAAAATGTTTGCGATTTTTATGAAATTTACGAAATACAAAGCCTTAAATAAAAAAATGGTCTATACCATTGTAATCGCATTAAAAATTTATCCCAGGGGGAACTTTTTAGAAATTTCAGACATCAATAAAAAATGCACATCTTTAACTGGCTCCATCGCCCTTAATATGCGTCCTAGAGCGCTGATTTTTGCATGGGAGATTAATAGAATTCTGCTCTATCTTTGCAGTTTTGAGTGAAATTTTTGCTTTTTTTATGAAATTTACCAAATACAAAGCCTTAAATAGAAAAATGATCTATACCATTGTAATCGCAATAATAATTTATCCCAGGACGAAAGTTTTTAGAAATGTCCGACATCAATAAAAAAATTTTTCGAAATACAAAGCCTTAAATAGAAAAATGGTCTATACCATTATAATCGCAATAAAAATTTATCACAGGACGGAAGTTTTTAGAAATTTCTGACATCAATAAAAATTGCACGTCTTTAACTGGCTCTATCGCCCTTAATATGCGTCCTAGAGCGCTGATTTTTGCATGGGAGATTAAAAAATTTCTGCTCTATTTTTGCAGTTTTGAGTAAAAATTTTTGCCATTTTTATGATATTTACGAAATACAAAGCCTTAAATAGAAAAATGGTCTATACCATTGTAATCGCAATAAAAATTTATCACAGGACGGAAGTTTTTAGAAATTTCTGACATCAATAAAAATTGCACTTCTTTAACTGGCTCTATCGCCCTTAATATGCGTCCTAGAGCGCTGATTTTTGCATGGGAGATTAAAAAATTTCTGCTCTATTTTTGCAGTTTTGATTAAAAATTTTTGCCATTTTTATGAAATTTACGAAATACAAAGCCTTAAATAGAAAAATGGTCTATACCATTGTAATCGCAATAAAAATTAATCCCAGGACGGAAGTTTTTAGAAATTTCTCACATCAATAAAGAAGGCACATCTTTAACTTGCTCTATCGCCCTTAATATGCGTCCTAGAGCGCTGATTTTTGCATGTGAGATTAACAGAATTCTGCTCTATTTTTGCGGTTTAGAGTAAAGATTTTTGCCATTTTTATGAAATTTACGAAATACAAAGCCTTACATAGAAAAATGGTCTATACCATTGTAATCGCAATAAAAATTTATCCCAGGACGGAAGTTTTTAGAAATTTCAGACATCAATAAAAAATGCACATCTTTAACTGGCTCTATCGCCCTAATATGCGTCCTAGAGCGCTGATTTTTGCATGGGAGATTAACAAAATTCTGCTCTATCTTTGCAGTTTTGAGTGAAATTTCTGCCATTTTTATGAAATTTACTAAATACAAGGCCTTAAATAGAAAAATGATCTATACCATTGTAATCGCAATAAAAATTTATCCCAGGACGGAAGTTTTTAGAAATGTCCGACATCAATAAAAAAAGGCACATCTTTAACTGGCTTTAGCGCCCTTAATTTGCGTCCTAAAGCGCTGATTTTTGCATGGCAGATTAACAGAATTCTGCTCTTTTTTTGCAGTTTTAAGTAAAAATTTTTGCCATTTTTATGAAATTTACGAAATAGATTGCCTTAAATAGAAAAATGGTCTATACCATTGTAATTGCAATAAAAATTTATCCCAGGACGGAAGTTTTTAGAAATTCCTGACATCAATAAAATTGCACATCTTTAACTTGCTCTATCGGCCTTTAATATGCGTCCTAGAGCGCTGATTTTTGCATGGGAGATTAACAGAATTCTGCTTTATTTTTGCAGTTTTGAGTAAAGATTTTTGCAATTTTTATGAAATTTACGAAATACAAAGCATTAAATAGAAAAATGGTCTACTCTATTGTAATCGCAATAAAAATTTATCCCAGGACGAAAGTTTTTAGAAATTTCAGACATCAATAAAAATACACATCTTTAACTGGCTCTATCGCCCTTAATATGCGTCCTAGAGCGCTGATTTTTGCATCGGAGATTAACAGAATTCTGCTGTTTTTTGCAGTTTTGAGTACAAATGTTTGCCATTTTTATGAAATTTACGAAATACAAAGCCTTAGATAAAAGAATGGTCTATACCATTGTAATCGCAGTAAAAATTTATCCCAGGACGGAAGTTTTTAGAAATTTCAGACATCAATGAAAAATGCACATTATTAACTGGCTCTATCGCCCTTAATATGCGTCCTAGAGCGATGATTTTTACATGAGAGATTAACAGAATTCTGCTCTATTTTTGCAGTTTTGAGTAAAAATTTTTCCCATTTTCATGAAATTTACGAAATACAAAGCCTTAAATAGAAAAATGGTCTATACCATTGTAATCGCAATAAACATTTATCCATAGACGGAAGTTTTTAGAAATTTCAGACATCAATTAAAAATTCACATCTTTAACTGGCACTTTCGCCCTTAATATGCGTCCTAGAGCGCTGATTTTTGCTTGGGAGATTAACAGAATTCTGCTCTATTTTTGCAGTTTTGAGTTAAAATTTTTGCCATTTTTATGAAATATACGAAATACAAAGCCTTAAATATAAAAATTGGTCTATACCATTGTAATCGCAATTAAAATGTATCCCAGGACGGAAGTTTTTAGAAATTTCAGACATCAATAAAAAATGCACATCTTTAACTGACTTAATTGCCCTAATATGCGTCCTGGAGCGCTGATTTTTGCATGGGTGATTAACAGAATTCTGCTCTTTTTTTGCAGTTTTGAGTAAATATTGTTGCCATTTTTATGAAATTTACGAAATACAAAGCCTTAAATAGAAAAGTGGTCTATACCATTGTAATCGCAATAAAAATTTATCCCAGGACGGAAGTTTTTAGAAATTTCAGACATCAATAAAGAATGCACATCTTTAACTGGCTCTATCGCCCTTATTATGCGTCCTAGAGCGCTGATTATTGCATGGGAGATTAACAGAATTCTACTCTATTTTTGCAGTTTTGAGTGAAAATTTTTGCCATTTTTATAAAATATACGAAATACAAAGCCTTAAATAGGAGAATGGTCTATACTATTGTATCGCAATAAAAATTTATCCCAGGGCGGAAATTTTTTTGAAATTTCAGACATCAATAAAAAATGCACATTTTTAACTGGCTCTATCGCCCTTAATATGCGTCCTAGAGTGCTGATTTTTGCAAGGGAGATTAACAGAATTCTGCTCAATTTTTGCAGTTTTGAGTAAAAATTTTTGCCATTTTTATGAAATTTACGAAATACAAAGCTTTAAACAGAAAAATGGTCTATACCATTGTAATCGTAATAAAAATTTATCCCAGGACGGAAATTTTAAATATTTCAGACATCAATAAAAAATGCACATCTTTAACTGGCTCTATCGCCCTTAATATGCGTCCTAGAGCGCTGATTTTTTCATGGGAGATTAACAGAATTCTGCTCTATTTTTGCAGTTTTGAGTAAAAATTTTTGCCATTTTTATGAAATTTACGAAATACAAAGCCTTAAATAAAAAAATGTCATAATTGTAATCGCAATAAAAATTTATCCCAGGACGTAAGTTTTTAGAAATTTCAGACATCAATAAAAAATTCACATCTTTAACTGGCTCTATCGCCCTTAATATGCGTCCTAGAGCGCTGATTTTTGCATGGGAGATTAACAGAATTCTTCTCTATTTTTGCAGTTTTGAGTTAAAATTTTTGCCATTTTGATGAAATTTACGAAATACAAGGCCTTAAATAAAAAAAATGGTCTATACCATTGCAATCGCAAAAAAATTTATCCCAGAACGGAAGTTTTTTGAAATTTCAGACATCAATTAAAAATTCACATCTTTAACTGGCTCTATCGCCCTTAATATGCGTCCTAGAGCGCTGATTTTTGCTTGGGAGATTAAAAGAATTCTGCTCTATTTTTGCAGTTTTGAGTAAACATTTTTTCCATTTTTATGAAATTTACGAAATACAAAGCCTTAAATAAAAAAATGTCACCATTGTAATCGCAATAAAAATTTATCCCAGGACGTAAGTTTTTAGAAATTTCAGACATCAATAAAAAATGCACATCTTTAACTGGCTCTATCGCCCTTAATATGCGTCCCAGAGCGTTGATTTTTGCATGGGAGATTAACAGAATTAAGCTCTATTTTTGCAGGTTTGAGTAACAATTTTTGCCATTTTTATGAAATATAGGAAATACAAAGCCTTAAATAGAAAAATGGTCTATACCATTGTAATCGCAATAAAAATTTATCCCTGGACGGAAGTTTTAAAAAATTTCAGACATCAATAAAAAATGCACATTTTTAACTTGCTCTATCGCCCTTAATATGCGTCCCAGAGCGTTGATTTTTGCATGGGACATTAACAGAATTCTGCTCTATTTTTGCAATTTTGAGTAAAAATGTTTGCCATTTTTATGAAATTTACGAAACACAAAGCCTTAAATAGAAAAATGGTCAAAACCTTTGTAATCGCAATATAAAATTATCCCAGGACGGAAGTTTTTAGAAATTTCAGACATCCATAAAAAATGCACATCTTTAACTGGCTCTCTCGCCCTTGTTATGCGTCCTAGAGCGCTGATTTCTGCATGGGATATTAACAGAATTCTGCTCTATTTTTGCAGTTTTGAGTAAACATTTTTGCCATTTTTATGAAATTTACGAAATACAAAGCCTTAAATAGAAAAATGGTCTATACCATTGTAATCGCAATAAAAATGTATCCCAGGACGGAAGTTTTTAGATATTTCAGACATCAATAGAAAATGCACATCTATAACTGGCTCTATCGCCCTTAATATGCGTCTTAGAGCGCTAATTTTTGCATGGGTGATTAACAGAATTCTGCTCTATTTTTGCAGTTTTGAGTAAAAATTTTTGCCATTTTTATGAAATTTACGAAACACAAAGCCTTAAATAAAAAAATGGTCTATACCATTGTAATCGCATTAAAAATGTATCCCAGGACGGAAGTTTTTAGAAATTTCAGACATCAATAAAAAATGCACATCTATAACTGGCTTTATCGCCCTAATATGCGTCCTAGAGCGCTGATTTTTGCATGGGTGATTAACAGAATTATGCTCTATTTTTGCAGTTTTGAGTAAAAATTTTTACCATTTTTATGAAATTTACGAAATACAAAGCCTTAAATAGAAAAATGGTCTATACCCATGTATACGCAATAAAAATTTATCCTAGGACGGAAGTTTTTAGAAATTTCAGACATCAATAAAAAATGCACATCTTTAACTGGCTCTATCGCCCTTTATATGCGTCCTAGAGCGCTGATTTTTACATGGGAGATGAACAGAATTCTGCTCTATTTTTGCAGTTTTGAGTAAAAATTTTTGCCATTTTTATGAAATATACGAAATACAAAGCCTTAAATAGAAAAATGGTCTATTCCATTGTAATCGCAATAAAAATTTATCCCAGGACGGAAGTTTTAGAAATTTCAGACATCAATAAAAAATGCACATCTTTAACTGGCTCTATCGCCCTTAATATGTGTCCTAGAGCGCTGATTTTTGCATGGGTGATTAACTGAATTCTGCTCTATTTTTGCAGTTTTGAGTAAAAATTTTTGCCATTTTTATGAAATTTACGAAATACAAAGCCTTAAATAGAAAAATGGTCTATTCCATTGTAATCGCAATAAAAATTTATTCCAGGACGGAAGTTTTTAGAAATTACAGACATCAATTAAAAATTCACATCTTTAACTGGCTCTATCGCCCTTAATATGCGTCCTAGAGCGCTGATTTTTGCATGGGAGATTAACAGAATTCTGCTCTATTTTTGCAGTTTTGAGTAAAAATTTTTGCAATTTTTGTGAAATTTACGAAATACAAAGCCTTAAATAGAAAAGTGGTCTATACCATTGTAATCGCAATAAAATTTTATCCCAGGACGGAAGTTTTTAGAAATTTCAGACATCAATAAAGAATGCACATCTTTAACTGGCTCTATCGCCCTTAATATGCGTCCTAGAGCGCTGATTTTTGCATGGGAGATTAACAGAATTCTACTCTATTTTTGCAGTTTTGAGTAAAAATTTTTGCCATTTTTATGAAATTTACGAAATACAAAGCCTTAAATAGGAGAATGGTCTATACTATTGTAATCGCAATAAAATGTTATCCCAGGGCGGAAGTTTTTTGAAATTTCAGACATCAATAAAAAATGCACATCTTTAACTGGCTCTATCGCCCTTAATATGCGTCCTAGAGTGCTGATTTTTGCAAGGGAGATTAACAGAATTCTGCTCAATTTTTGCAGTTTTGAGTAAAAATTTTTGCCATTTTTATAAAATTTACGAAATACAAAGCCTTAAACAGAAAAATGGTCTATACGATTGTAATCGCAATAAAAATTTATCCCAGGACGGAAGTTTTTAGAAATTTCTGACATCAATTAAATTTTCACATCTTTAACTGGCTCTAGCGCCTTAAATATGCGTCCTAGAGCGCTGATTTTTGCATGGGAGATTACCAGAATTCTGCTCTATTTTTGCAGTTTTGAGAAAAAAATTTTGCCATTTTTATGAAATTTACGAAATACAAAGCCTTAAAAGGAAAAATGGTCTATACAATTGTAATCGCAATAAAAATTTATCCCAGGACGGAAATTTTTAGAAATTTCTGACATCAATTAAATTTTCACATCTTTAACTGGCTCTAGCGCCTTAAATATGCGTCCTAGAGCGCTCATTTTTGCATGGGAGATTATCAGAGTTCTGCTCTATTTTTGCGGTTTTGAGAAAAAATTTTTGCAATTTTTATGAAATTTACGAAATACAAAGCCTTAAATGGAAAATGGTCTATACCATTGTAATCGCAATAAAAATTTATCCCAGGACGGTAGTTTTTAGAAATTTCTGACATCAGTTAAATTTTCACATCTTTGACTGGCTCTAGCGCCTTTAATATGCGTTCTAGAGCGCTGATTTTTGCATTAGAGATTACCAGAATTCTGCTCTATTTTTGCGGTTTTGAGTAAAAATTTTTGCCATTTTTATGAAATTTACGAAATACAAAGCCTTAAATAGAAAAATGGTCTATACCATTGTAATCGCAATAAAAATTTATGCCAGGACGGAAGTTTTAAAAATTTCAGACATCAATAAAAAATGCACATCTTTAACTGGCTCTATCGCCCTTATTATGCGTCCTAGAGCGCTGATTTTTGCATGGGATATTAACAGAATTCTGCTCTATTTTTGCAGTTTTGAGTAAACATTTTTGCCATTTTTATGAAATTTACGAAATACAAAGCCTTAAATAGAAAAATGGTCTATACCATTGTAATCGCAATAAAAATGTATCCCAGGACGAAAGTTTTTAGAAATTTCAGACATCAATAAAGAATGCACATCTATAACTGGCTCTATCGACCTTAATATGCGTCCTAGAGGGCTGATTTTTGCATGGGAGATTAACAGAATTCTGCTCTATCTTTGCAGTTTTGAGTAAAAATTTTTGCAATTATTACGAAATATACGAAATACAAAGCCTTAAATAGAAAAATTGTCTATACCATTGTTATCGTAATAAAAATTTATTACATGACGGAAGTTTTTAGAAATTTCAGACATCAATAAAAAATGCACATTTTTAACTGGCTCTATCGCCCTTAATATGCGTCCTAGAGCGCTGATTTTTACATGGGAGATGAACAGAATTCTGCTCTATTTTTGCAGTTTTGAGTAAAAATTTTTGCCATTTTTATGAAATATACGAAATACAAAGCCTTAAATAGAAAAATGGTCTATTCCATTGTAATCGCAATAAAAATTTATCCCAGGACGAAAGTTTTTAGAAATTTCAGACATCAATAAAAAATGCACAGCTTTAACTGGCTCTATCGCCCTTAATATGCGTCCTAGAGCGCTGATTTTTGCATGGGAGATTAACAGAATTCTGCTCTATTTTTGCAGTTTTGAGTAAACATTTTTCCCATTTTTACGAGATTAACGAAATACAAAGCCTTAAATAGAAAAATGGTCTACACCATTGTAATCGCAAAAAACATTTATCCCAGGACGGAAGTTTTTAGAAATTTCAGACATCAATAAAAATGCACATTTTTAAATGGCTCTATCGCCCTTAATATGCGTCCTAGAGCGCTGATTTTTGCATTGGAGATTAACAGAATTCTGCTCTTTTTTTTGCAGTTTTGAGTAAAAATTTTTGCCATTTTTACGAAATACAAAGCCTTAAATAGAAAAATGGTCAATACCATTGTAATCGCAATAAAAATTTATCCCAGGACGGAAGTTCTAAAAATTTCACACATCAATAAAGAACGCACATCTTTAACTATCTCTATCGCCCTTAATTTGCGTCCTAGAGCGCTGATTTTTGCATGGGAGATTAACAGAATTCTGCTCTGTTTTTGCAGTTTTGAGTAAAAATTGTAGCCATTTTTATGAAATTTACGAAATACAAAGCCTTAAATAGAAAAATGGTCTATACCATTGTAATCGCAATAAAAATTTATCCCAGGACGGAAGTTTTTAGAAATTTCAGACATCAATAAAAATGCACATTTTTAAATGGCTCTATCGCCCTTAATATGCGTCCTAGAGCGCTGATTTTTGCATTGAAGATTAACAGAATTCTGCTCTTTTTTTTGCAGTTTTGAGTAAAAATTTTTGCCATTTTTACGAAATACAAAGCCTTAAATAGAAAAATGGTCTATACCATTGTTCGCAATAAAAATTTATCCCAGGACGGAAGTTTTTAGAAATTTCAGACATCAATAAATAATGCACATTTTTAACTGGCTCTATCGCCCTTAGAATGCGTCCTAGAGCGCTGATTATTGCATGGGAGATTAACAGAATTCTACTCTATTTTTGCAGTTTTGAGTAAAAATTTTTGCCATTTTTATGAAATTTACGAAATACAAATCCTTAAATAGGAGAATGGTCTAAACTATTGTAATCGCAATAAAAATTTATCCCAGGGCGAAAGGTTTTTGAAATTTCAGACATCAATAAAAAATGCACATCTTTAACTGGCTCTATCACCGTTAATATGCGTCCTAGAGTGCTGATTTTTGCAAGGGAGATTAACAGAATTCTGCTCAATTTTTGCAGTTTTGAGTAAAAAATTTTTGCCATTTTTATGAAATTTACCAAATACAAAGCCTTAAACAGAAAAATGGTCTATACCATTGTAATCGCAATAAAAATTTATCCCAGGACGGAAGTTTTTTGTAATTTCAGACATCAATAAAAAATGCACATATTTAACTGGCTCTATTGCCCTTAATATGCGTCCTAGAGCGCTGATTTTTGCATGGGTGATTAACAGAATTCTGCTCTATTTTTGCAGTTTTGAGTAAAAATTTTTGCCATTTTTATGAAATTTACGAAATACAAATCCTTAAATAGAAAAATGGTCCATACCATTGTAATCGTAATAAAAATTTATCCCAGGACGGTAATTTTAAATATTTCAGACATCAATAAAAAATGCACATCTTTAACAGGCTCTATCGCCCTTAATATGCGTCCTAGAGCGCTGATTTTTGCATGGGAGATTAAGAGAATTCTGCTCTATTTTTGCAGTTTTGAGTAAAATTTTTTGCCATTTTTATGAAAATTACGAAATACAAAGCCTTAAATAGAAAAATGGTCTATACCATTGTAATCGCAATAAAAATTTATCCCAGGACGGAAGTTTTTAGAAATTTCAGACATCAAAAAAGAATGCACATCTTTAACTGGCTCTATCGCCCTTATTATGCGTCCTAGAGCGCTTAATTTTGCATGGGAGATTAACAGAATTCTGTTCTATTTTTGCAGTTTTGAGTAAACATTTTTGCCATTTTTATGAAATTTACGAAATACAAAGCCTTAAATAGGAGAATGGTCTATACTATCGTAATCGCAATAAAAATTTATCCCAGGGCGAAAGTTTTTTGAAATTTCAGACATCAATAAAAAATGCACATCTTTAACTGGCTCTATCACCGTTAATATGCGTCCTAGAGTGCTGATTTTTGCAAGGGAGATTAACAGAATTCTGCTCAATTTTTGCAGTTTTGAGTAAAAATTTTTGCCATTTTTTTGAAATTTACGAAATTCAAAGCCTTAAACAGAAAAATGGTATATACCATTGTAATCGCAATAAAAATTTATCCCAGGACGAAAGTTTCTTGAAATTTCAAACATCAATAAAAAATGCACATCTTTAACTGGCTCTATCGCCCTTAATATGCGTCCTAGAGCGCTGATTTTTGCAGGGGTGATTAACAGAATTCTGCTCTATTTTTGCAGTTTTGAGTAAAAAGTTTTGCCATTTTTATGAAATTTACGAAATACAAAGCCTTAAATAGAAAAATGGTCTATACCATTGTAATCGTAATAAAAATTTATCCCAGGACGGAAATTTTAAATATTTCAGACATCAATAAAAAATGCACATCTTTAACTAGCTCTTTCGCCCTTAATATGCGTCCTAGAGCGCTGATTTTTGCATGGGTGATTAACAGAATTCTGCTCTATTTTTGCAGTTTTGAGTAAAAATTTTTGCCATTTTGATGAAATTTACGAAATAAAAGGCCTTAAATAAAAAAAATGGTCTATACCATTGCAATCGCAATAAAAACTTATCCCAGGACGGAAGTTTTTAGAAATTTCAGACATCAATAAAAAATGCACATCTTTAACTGGCTCTATCGCCCTTAATATGCGTCCTAGAGTGCTGATTTTTGCATGGGAGATTAACAGATATCTGCTCTTATTTTGCAGTTTGAGTAAAAATTTTTGCCATTTTTATGAAATTTACGAAATACAAAGCCTTAAATAGAAAAATGGTCTATTCCATTGTAATCGCAATAATAATTTATCCCAGGACGGAAGTTTTTAGAAATTTCAGACATCAATAAATAATGCACATCCTTAACTCGCTCTGTCGCCCTTAATATGCGTCCTAGAGCGCTGATTTTTGCATGGGATATTAACAGAATTCTCCTCGATTTTTGCAGTTTTGAGTAAAATTTTTTGCCATTTTTATGAAATTTACGAAATACAAAGCCTTAAATAGAAAAATTGTCTATACCATTGTAATCGCAATAAAAAATTATCCCAGGACGTAAGTTTTTAGAAATTTCAGACATCAATAAAAAATGCACAGCTTTAACTGGCTCTATCGCCCTTAATATGCGTCCTAGAGCGCTGATTTTTGCATGGGAGATTAACAGAATTCTGCTCTATTTTTGCAACTTTCAGTAAACACTTTTGCCATTTTTATGAGATTTACGAAATACAAAGCCTTAAATAGAAAAATGGTCTACACCATTGTAATCGCAAAAAACATTTATCCCAGGACGGAAGTTTTTAGAAATTTCAGACATCAATAAAAATGCACATTTTTAACTGGCTCTATCGCCCTTAATATGCGTCCTAAGGCGGTGATTTTTACATGAGAGATTAACGGAATTCTGCTCTATTTTTGCAGTTTTGAGTAAAAATTTTTGCCATTTTTACGAAATACAAAGCCTTAAATAGAAAAATGGTCAATACCATTGTAATCGTAATAAAAATTTATTCCAGGACGGAAGTTTTTAGAAATTTCTGACATCAATAAAAAATGCACATTTTTAACTGGCTCTATCGCCCTTAATATGCGTCCTAAGGCAATGATTTTTACATGAGAGATTAACGGAATTCTGCTCTATTTTTGCAGTTTTGAGTAAAAATTTTTGCCATTTTTATGAAATATACGAAATACAAAGCCTTAAATAGAAAAATGGTCTATTCCATTGTAATCGCAATAAAAATTTATCCTAGGACGGAAGTTTTAGAAAACTCAGACATCAATAATAAATGCACATCTTTAACTGGCTCTATCGCCCTTAATATGCGTCCTAGAGCGCTGATTTTTGCATGGGTGATTAACAGAATTCTGCTCTATTTTTGCAGTTTTGAGTTAAAATTTTTGCCATTTTTATGAAATTTACGAAATACAAAGCCTTAAATAGAAAAATGGTCTATTCCATTGTAATCGCAATAAAAAATTTATTCCAGGACGGAAGTTTTTAGAAATTACAGACATCAATTAAAAATTCACATCTTTAACTGGCTCTATCGCCCTTAATATGCGTCCTAGAGCGCTGATTTTTGCATGGGAGATTAACAGAATTCTGCTCTATTTTTGCAGTTTTGAGTAAAAATTTTTGCCATTTTTATGAAATATACGAAATACAAAGCCCTAAATAGAAAAATGGTCTATTCCATTGTAATCGCAATAAAAATTTATCCCAGGACGGAAGTTTTTAGAAATTTCAGACATCAATAAAAAATGCACATATTTCACTGACTCTATCGCCCTTAATATGCGTCCTAGAGCGCTGATTTTTGCATTGGTGATTAACAGAATTCTGCTCTTTTTTTGCAGTTTTGAGTAAAAATTTTTGCCTTTTTTATGAAATTTACGAAATACAAAGCCTTAAATAGAAAAATGGTCTATACCATTGTAATCGCAATAAACATTTATCCATGGACGGAAGTTTTTAGAAATTTCAGACATCAATAAAAAATGCACATCTTTAACAGGCTCTATCGCCAATAATATGCGTCCTAGAGCGCTGATTTTTGCATGGGAGATTAACAGAATTCTGCTCTTATTTTGCAGTTTTGAGTAAAAATTTTTGCCATTTTTATGAAATTTACGAAATACAAAGCCTTAAGTAGAAAAATGGTCTATTCCATTGTAATCGCAATAATAATTTATCCCAGGACGGAAGTTTTTAGAAATCTCAGACATCAATAAAAAATGCACATCTTTAACTGGCTCTATCGCCCTTAATATGCGTCCTAGAGCGCTGATTTTTGCATGGGATATTAACAGAATTCTCCTCGATTTTTGCAGTTTTGAGTAAAATTTTTTGCCATTTTTATGAAATTTACGAAATAAAAAGCCTTAAATAGAAAAATGGTCTATACCTATGTAATCGCAATAAAATTTATCCCAGGACGGAAGTTTTTAGCAATTTCAGACATCAATAAAAAATGCACAGCTTTAACTGGCTCTATCGCCCTTAATATGCGTCCTAGAGCGCTGATTTTTGCATGGGAGATTAACAGAATTCTGCTCTATTTTTGCAGTTTTGAGTAAACATTTTTCCCATTTTTACGAGATTAACGAAATACAAAGCCTTAAATAGAAAAATGGTCTACACCATTGTAATCGCAAAAAACATTTATCCCAGGACGGAAGTTTTTAGAAATTTCAGACATCAAAAAAAATGCACATTTTTTAATGGCTCTATCGCCCTTAATATGCGTCCTAGAGCGCTGATTTTTGCATTGGAGATTAACAGAATTCTGCTCTTTTTTTTGCAGTTTTGAGTAAAAATTTTTGCCATTTTTACGAAATACAAAGCCTTAAATAGAAAAATGGTCAATACCATTGTAATCGCAATAAAAATTTATCCCAGGACGGAAGTTTTAAAAATTTCAGACATCAATAAAGAACGCACATCTTTAACTATCTCTATCGCCCTTAATTTGCGTCCTAGAGCGCTGCTTTTTGCATGGGAGATTAACAGAATTCTGCTCTGTTTTTGCAGTTTTGAGTAAAAATTGTAGCCATTTTTATGAAATTTACGAAATACAAAGCCTTAAATAGAAAAATGGTCTATACCATTGTAATCGCAATAAAAATTTATCCCAGGACGGAAGTTTTTAGAAATTTCAGACATCAATAAATAATGCACATCTTTAACTGGCTCTATCACCGTTAATATGCGTCCTAGAGTGCTGATTTTTGCAAGGGAGATTAACAGAATTCTGCTCTATTTTTGCAGTTCTGAGTAAATTTTTTTGCCATTTTTATGAAATTTACGAAATACAAAGCCTTAAATAGAAAAATGGTCTATACCATTGTAATCACAATAAAAATTTATCCCAGGACGGAAGTTTTTAGAAATTTCAGACATCAATAAAAAATGCACATCTTTAACTGGCTCTATCGCCCTTAATTTGCGTCCTAGAGCGCTGATTTTTGCATGGGAGATTAACAGAATTCTGCTCTGTTTTTGCAGTTTTGAGTAAAAAATTTTTGCCATTTTTATGAAATTTACCAAATACAAAGCCTTAAACAGAAAAATGGTCTATACCATTGTAATCGCAATAAAAATTTATCCCAGGACGGAAGTTTTTTGTAATTTCAGACATCAATAAAAAATGCACATATTTAACTGGCTCTATTGCCCTTAATATGCGTCCTAGAGCGCTGATTTTTGCATGGGTGATTAACAGAATTCTGCTCTATTTTTGCAGTTTTGAGTAAAAATTTTTTGCCATTTTTATGAAATTTACGAAATACAAATCCTTAAATAGAAAAATGGTCCATACCATTGTAATCGTAATAAAAATTTATCCCAGGACGGTAATTTTAAATATTTCAGACATCAATAAAAAATGCACATCTTTAACTAGCTCTTTCGCCCTTAATATGCGTCCTAGAGCGCTGATTTTTGCATGGGTGATTAACAGAATTCTGCTCTATTTTTGCAGTTTTGAGTAAAAATTTTTGCCATTTTGATGAAATTTACGAAATACAAGGCCTTAAATAAAAAAAATGGTCTATACCATTGCAATCGCAATAAAAACTTATCCCATGACGGAAGTTTTTAGAAATTTCAGACATCAATAAAAAATGCACATCTTTAACTGGCTCTATCGCCCTTAATATGCGTCCTAGAGTGCTGATTTTTGCATGGGAGATTAACAGATATCTGCTCTTATTTTGCAGTTTGAGTAAAAATTTTTGCCATTTTTATGAAATTTACGAAATACAAAGCCTTAAATAGAAAAATGGTCTATTCCATTGTAATCGCAATAATAATTTATCCCAGGACGGAAGTATTTAGAAATTTCAGACATCAATAAAAAATGCACATCCTTAACTCGCTCTATCGCCCTTAATATGCGTCCTAGAGCGCTGATTTTTGCATGGGATATTAACAGAATTCTCCTCGATTTTTGCAGTTTAGAGTAAAATTTTTTGCCATTTTTATGAAATTTACGAAATACAAAGCCTTAAATAGAAAAATTGTCTATACCATTGTAATCGCAATAAAAAATTATCCCAGGACGTAAGTTTTTAGAAATTTCAGACATCAATAAAAAATGCACAGCTTTAACTGGCTCTATCGCCCTTAATATGCGTCCTAGAGCGCTGATTTTTGCATGGGAGATTAACAGAATTCTGCTCTATTTTTGCAATTTTGAGTAAACATTTTTGCCATTTTTATGAGATTTACGAAATACAAAGCCTTAAATAGAAAAATGGTCTACACCATTGTAATCGCAAAAAACATTTATCCCAGGACGGAAGTTTTTAGGAATTTCAGACATCAATTAAAATGCACATTTTTAACTGGCTCTATCGCCCTTAATATGCGTCCTAAGGCGATGATTTTTACATGAGAGATTAACGGAATTCTGCTCAATTTTTGCAGTTTTGAGTAAAAATTTTTGCCATTTTTACGAAATACAAAGCCTTAAATAGAAAAATGGTCAATACCATTGTAATCGTAATAAAAATTTATTCCAGGACGGAAGTTTTTAGAAATTTCTGACATCAATAAAAAATGCACATCTTTAACTGGCTCTATCGCCCTTTATTTGCGTCCTAAGGCGATGATTTTTACATGAGAGATTAACGGAATTCTGCTCTATTTTTGCAGTTTTGAGTAAAAATTTTTGCCATTTTTATGAAATATACGAAATACAAAGTCTTAAATAGAAAAATGGTCTATTCCATTGTAATCGCAATAAAAATTTATCCTAGGACGGAAGTTTTAGAAAATTCAGACATCAATAAAAAATGCACATCTTTAACTGGCTCTATCGCCCTTAATATGCGTCCTAGAGCGCTGATTTTTGCATGGGTGATTAACAGAATTCTGCTCTATTTTTGCAGTTTTGAGTAAAAATTTTTGCCATTTTTATGAAATTTACGAAATACAAAGCCTTAAATAGAAAAATGGTCTATTCCATTGTAATCGCAATAAAAATTTATTCCAGGGCGGAAGTTTTTAGAAATTACAGACATCAATTAAAAATTCACATCTTTAACTGGCTCTATCGCCCTTAATATGCGTCCTAGAGCGCTGATTTTTGCATGGGAGATTAACAGAATTCTGCTCTATTTTTGCAGTTTTGAGTAAAAATTTTTGCCATTTTTATGAAATTTACGAAATACAAATCCTTAAATAGAAAAGTGGTCTATACCATTGTAATCGCAATAAAAATTTATCCCAGGACGGAAGTTTTTAGAAATTTCAGACATCAATAAAGAATGCACATCTTTAACTGGCTCTATCGCCCTTATTATGCGTCCTAAAGCGCTGATTATTGCATGGGAGATTAACAGAATTCTACACTATTTTTGCAGTTTTCAGTAAAAACTTTTGCCATTTTTATGAAATTTACGAAATACAAAGCCTTAAATAGGAGAATGGTCTATACTATTGTAATCGCAATAAAATGTTATCCCAGGGCGGAAGTTTTTTGAAATTTCAGACATCAATAAAAAATGCACATCTTTAACTGGCTCTATCGCCCTTAATATGCGTCCTAGAGTGCTGATTTTTGCAAGGGAGATTAACAGAATTCTGCTCAATTTTTGCGGTTTTGAGTAAAAATTTTTGCCATTTTTATAAAATTTACGAAATACAAAGCCTTAAACAGAAAAATGGTCTATACGATTGTAATCGCAATAAAAATTTATCCCAGGACGGAAGTTTTTTGAAATTTCAGACATCAATAAAAAATGCACATCTATAACTTGCTCTATCGCCCTTAATATGCGTCCTAGAGCGCTGATTTTTGCATGGGAGATTAACAGAATTCTGCTCTATTTTTGCAGTTTTGAGTAAAAATTTTATCCATTTTTATGAAATTTACGAAATACAAAGCCTTAAATAGAAAAATGGCCTATACCATTGTAATCGTAATAAAAATTTATCCCAGGACGGAAATTTTAAATATTTCAGACATCAATAAAAAATGCACATCTTTACTGGCTCTATCGCCCTTAACATGCGTCCTAGAGCGCTGATATTTTCATGGGAGATTAACAGAATTCTGCTCTATTTTTGCAGTTTTGAGTAAAATTTTTCCCCATTTTTATGACATTTACGAAATACAAAGCCTTAAATAGAAAAATGGTCTATACCATTGTAATCGCAATAAAAATTTATCCCAGGACGGAAGTTTTTAGAAATTTCAGACATCAATAAAAAATGCACATCTTTAACTGGCTCTATCGCCCTTAATATACGTCCTAGAGCGCTGATTTTTGCATGGGTGATTAACAGAATTCTGCTCTATTTTTGCAGTTTTGAGTAAAAATTTTTGCCATTTTTATGAAATTTACGAAATACAAAGCCTTAAATAGAAAAATGGTCTATACCATTGTAATCGCAATAAAAATTTATTCCAGGACGAAAGTTTTTGGAAAATTCAGACATCAATAAAAAATGCACATCTTTAACTGGCTCTATCGCTTTTAATATGCGTCCTAGAGCGCTGATTTTTGCATGGGATATTAACATAATTCTGCTCGATTTTCGCAGTTTTGAGTAAAAATTTTTGCCATTTTTATGAAATTTACGAAATACAGAGCCTTAAATAGAAAAATGGTCTATACCATTGTAATCGCAAAAAAAATTAATCCCAGGACGGAAGTTTTTTTGTAATTTCAGACATCAATAAAAAATGCACATCTTTAACTGGCTCTATCGTCATAATTATGCGTCCTAGAGCGCTGATATTTGCATGGGATATTAACAGAATTCTGCTCTATTTTTGCAGTTTTGAGTAAACATTTTTGCCATTTTTATGAAATTTACGAAATACAAAGCCTTAAATAGAAAAATGGTCTATACTATTGTAATCGTAATAAAAATTTATTCCAGGACGGACGTTTATTGAAAATTCAGGCATCAATAAAAAATGCACATCTTTAACTGGCTCTATCGCCCTTAATATGCGTCCTAGAGTGCTGATTTTTGCAAGGGAGATTAACAGAATTCTGCTCAATTTTTGCAGTTTTGAGTAAAAATTTTTGCCATATTTATGAAATTTACGAAATACAAAGCCTTAAACAGAAAAATGGTCTATACGATTGTAATCGCAATAAAAATTTATCCCAGGACGGAAGTTTTTTGAAATTTCTGACATCAATAAAAAATGCACATCTATAACTTGCTCTATCGCCCTTAATATGCGTCCTAGAGCGCTGATTTTTGCATGGGAGATTAACAGAATTCTGCTCTATTTTTGCAGTTTTGAGTAAAAATTTTATCCATTTTTATGAAATTTACGAAATACAAAGCCTTAAATAGAAAAATGGCCTATACCATTGTAATCGTAATAAAAATTTATCCCAGGACGGAAATTTTAAATATTTCAGACATCAATAAAAAATGCACATCTTTAACTGGCTCTATCGCCCTTAATATGCGTCCTAGAGCGCTGATTTTTTCATGGGAGATTAACAGAATTCTGCTCTATTTTTGCAGTTTTGAGTAAAATTTTATCCCATTTTTATGATATTTACGAAATACAAAGCCGTAAATAGAAAAATGTTCTATACCATTGTAATCGCAATAAAAATTTATCCCAGGACGGAAGTTTTTAGAAATTTCAGACATCAATAAAAAATGCAATTCTTTAACTGGCTCTATCGCCCTTAATATGCGTCCTAGAGCGCTGATTTTTGCATGGGTGATTAACAGAATTCTGCTCTATTTTTGCAGTTTTGAGTAAAAATTTTTGCCATTTTTATGAAATTTACGAAATACAAAGCCTTAAATAGAAAAATGGTCTATACTATTGTAATCGTAATAAAAATTTATCCCAGGACGGAAATTTTAAATATTTCAGACATCAATAAAAAATGCACATCTTTAACAGGCTCTATCGCCCTTAATATGCGTCCTAGAGCGCTGATTTTTGCATGGGAGATTAACAGAATTCTGCTCTATTTTTGCAGTTCTGAGTAAATTTTTTTGCCATTTTTATGAAATTTACGAAATACAAAGCCTTAAATAGAAAAATGGTCTATACCATTGTAATCGCAATAAAAATTTATCCCAGGACGGAAGTTTTTAGAAATTTCAGACATCAATAAAAAATGCACATCTTTAACTGGCTCTTTCGCCCTTATTATGCGTCCTAGAGCGCTGATTTTTGCATTGGTGATTACCAGAATTCTGCTTTCTTTTTGCGGTTTTGAGAAAAAATTTTTGCCATTTTCATGAAATTTACGAAATACAAAGCCTTAAATAGAAAAATGGTCTATACCATTGCAATCGCAATAAAAACTTATCCCAGGACGGAAGTTTTTAGAAATTTCAGACATCAATAAAAAATGCACATCTTTAACTGGCTCTATCGCCCTTAATATGCGTCCTAGAGTGCTGATTTTTGCATGGGAAATTAAAAGATATCTGCTCTATTTTTGCAGTTTTGAGTTAAAATTTTTGCCATTTTTATGAACTTTACGAAATACAAAGCCTTAAATAGAAAAATGGTCCATACCATTGTAATCGCAAGAAAAATTTACCCAGGACGGAAGTTTTAAAAAATTTCAGACATCAATAAAAAATGCACATCTTTAACTGGCTCTATCGCCCTTAATCTGCGTCCTAGAGCGCTGATGTTTGCATGGGTGATTAAAAGGATTCTGCTCTACTTTGGCGGTTTTTAATAAAATTTTTTGCCATTTTTATGAAATTTACGAAATACAAAGCCTTAAATAGAAAAATGGTCTATACCATTGTAATCGCCATAAAAATTTATCCCAGGACGGAAGGTTTTAGAAATTTCAGACATTAATAAAAAATGCACATCTTTAACTGGCTCTATCGCCCTTAATATGCGTCCTAGAGCGCTGATGTTTGCATGGGAGATTAACAGAATTCTGCTCTATTTTTGCAGTTTTGAGTAAAAATTTTTGTAATTTTTATAAAATTTACGAAATACAAAGCCTTAAATAGAAAAATGGTCTATACCATTGTAATCGCAATAAAAATTTATCCCAGGACGGAAGTTTTTAGAAATTTCAGACATCAATAAAAAATGCACATCTTTAACTGGCTTTATCGCCCTTAATATGCGTCCTAGAGCGCTGATGCTTGCATGGGAGATTAACAGAATTCTGCTCTATTTTTGCAGTTTTGAGTAAAAATTTTTGCCATTTTTATGAAATTTACGAAATACAAAGCCTTAAATAGAAAAATGGTCTATACCATTGTAATCGCAATAAAAATTTATTCCAGGACGGAAGTTTTTAGAAACTTCAGACATCAATAAAAAATGCACATCTTTAACTGGCTCTATCGCTTTTAATATGCGTCCTAGAGCGCTGATTTTTGCATGGGATATTAACATAATTCTGCTCGATTTTCGCAGTTTTGAGTAAAAATTTTTGCCATTTTTATGAAATTTACGAAATACAGAGCCTTAAATAGAAAAATGGTCTATACCTTTGTAATCGCAAAAAAAATTAATCCCAGGACGAATGTTTTTTGAAATTTCAGACATCAATAAAAAATGCACATCTTTAACTGTCTCTCTCGCCCTTAATATTCGTCCTAGAGCGCTGATTTTTGCATGGGAGATTAACAGAATTCTGCTTAATTTTTGCAGTTTTGAGTAAAAATTTTTGCCATTTTTATGAAATTTACGAAATACAAAGCCTTAAATAGAAAAATGGTCTATACCATTGTAATCGCAAAAAAAATTTGACCCAGGACGGAAGTTTTTAGAAATTTTAGACATCAATAAAAAATGCACATCTTTAACTGGCTCTATCGCCCTTAATTTGCGTCCTAGAGCGCTGATTTTTGTAGGGATATTAACAGAACTCTGCTCTATTTTTGCAGTTTTGAGTAAAATTTTTTGCCATTTTTATGAAATTTACGAAATACAAAGCCTTTAATAGAAAAATAGTCTATACCATTGTAATCGCAATAAAAATTTATCCCAGGACGGAAGTTTTTAGAAATTTCAGACATCAATAAAAAATGCACATCTTTAACTCGCTCTATCGCCCTTAATTTGCGTCCTAGAGCGCTGATTTTTGTAGGGATATTAACAGAACTCTGCTCTATTTTTGCAGTTTTGAGTAAAATTTTTTGCCATTTTTATGAAATTTACGAAATACAAAACCTTAAATAGAAAAATGGTCTATACCATTCTAATCGTAATTAAAATTATTCCAGGACGAATGTTTTTAGAAATTTTAGACATCAATAAAAAGTGCACATCATTAACTGGCTCTATCGCCCTTAATATGCGTCCTAGAGCGCTGATTTTTACATGGGAGATTAACGGAATTCTGCTCTATTTTTGCAGTTTTGAATAAAAATTTTTGCCATTTTCATGAAATTTACGAAATACAAAGCCTTAAATAGAAAAATGGTCTATACCATTGTAATCGCAATAAACATTTATCCATGGACGGAAATTTTTAGAAATTTCAGACATCAATTAAAAATTCACATCTTTAACTGGCTCTATCGGCTAAAATATGCGTCCTAGAGCGCTGATTTTTGCATGGGTGATTAACAGAATTCTGCTCTATTTTTGCAGTTTTGAGAATTTTTTTGCCATTTTTATGAAATTTACGAAATACAAAGCCTTAAATAGAAAAATGGTCTATACCATTGTAATCGCAAAAAAAATTAATCCCAGGACGGAAGTTTTTTGAAATTTCAGACATCAATAAAAAATGCACATCTTTAACTGGCTCTATCGCCCTTATTATGCGTCCTAGAGCGCTGATTTTTGCATGGGAGATTAACAGAATTCTTCTCTATTTTTGCAGTTTTGAGTTAAAATTTTTGCCATTTTGATGAAATTTACGAAATACAAGGCCTTAAATAAAAAAAATGGTCTATACCATTGCAATCGCAAAAAAATTTATCCCAGAACGGAAGTTTTTAGAAATTTCAGACATCAATTAAAAATTCACATCTTTAACTGGCTCTATCGCCCTTAATATTGCGTCCTAGAGCGCTGATTTTTGCTTGGGAGATTAAAAGAATTCTGCTCTATTTTTGCAGTTTTGAGTAAAAATTTTTCCATTTTTATGAAATTTACGAAATACAAAGCCTTAAATAGAAAAATGGTCTATACCATTGTAATCGCAATAAAAATTTATCCCAGGACGGAAGTTTTTAGAAATTTCAGACATCAATAAAAAATGCACATCTTTAACTGGCTCTATCGCCCTTAATATGCGTCCCAGAGCGTTGATTTTTGCATGGGAGATTAACAGAATTAAGCTCTATTTTTGCAGTTTTGAGTAACAATTTTTGCCATTTTTATGAAATATAGGAAATACAAAGCCTTAAATAGAAAAATGGTCTATACCATTGTAATCGCAATAAAAATTTATCCCTGGACGGAAGTTTTAAAAAATTTCAGACATCAATAAAAAATGCACATTTTTAACTTGCTCTATCGCCCTTAATATGCGTCCCAGAGCGTTGATTTTTGCATGGGACATTAACAGAATTCTGCTCTATTTTTGCAATTTTGAGTAAAAATGTTTGCCATTTTTATGAAATTTACGAAACACAAAGCCTTAAATAGAAAAATGGTCAAAACCTTTGTAATCGCAATATAAAATTATCCCAGGACGGAAGTTTTTAGAAATTTCAGACATCCATAAAAAATGCACATCTTTAACTGGCTCTCTCGCCCTTGTTATGCGTCCTAGAGCGCTGATTTCTGCATGGGATATTAACAGAATTCTGCTCTATTTTTGCAGTTTTGAGTAAACATTTTTGCCATTTTTATGAAATTTACGAAATACAAAGCCTTAAATAGAAAAATGGTCTATACCATTGTAATCGCAAAAAAAATTAATCCCAGGACGGAAGTTTTTTGAAATTTCAGACATCAATAAAAAATGCACATCTTTAACTGGCTCTATCGCCCTTATTATGCGTCCTAGAGCGCTGATTTTTACATGGGAGATGAACAGAATTCTGCTCTATTTTTGCAGTTTTGAGTAAAACATTTTTGCCATTTTCATTAAATTTACGAAATAGAAAGCCTTAAATGGAAAAATTGTCTATACCATTGTAATCGCAATAAAAATTTATCCCAGGACGGAAGTTTTTAGAAATTTCAGACATCAATAAAAAATGCACATCTTTAACTGGCTCTATCGCCCTTAATTTGCGTCCTAGAGCGCTGATTTTTGTAGGGATATTAACAGAACTCTCCTCTATTTTTGCAGTTTTGAGTAAAATTTTTTGCCATTTTTATGAAATTTACGAAATACAAAGCCTTAAATAGAAAAATGGTCTATACCATTCTAATCGTAATAAAAATTATTCAAGGACGAATGTTTTTAGAAATTTTAGACATCAATAAAAAGTGCACATCATTAACTGGCTCTATCGCCCTTAATATGCGTCCTAAGGCGATGATTTTTACATGAGAGATTAACATAATTCTGCTCGATTTTCGCAGTTTTGAGTAAAAATTTTTTCCATTTTTATGAAATTTACGAAATACAAAGCCTTAAATAAAAAAATGTCACCATTGTAACCGCAATAAAAATTTATCCCAGGACGTAAATTTTTAGAAATTTCAGACATCAATAAAAAATTCACATATTTAACTGGCTCTCTCGCCCTTAATATGCGTCCTAGAGCGCTGATTTTTGCATGGGAGATTAACAGAATTCTGCCCTATTTTTGCAGTTTTTAGTAAAAATTTTTGCCATTTTGATGAAATTTACGAAATACAAGGCCTTAAATAAAAAAAATGGTCTATACCATTGCAATCGCAAAAAAATTTATCCCAGGACGGAAGTTTTTAGAAATTTCAGACATCAATAAGAAATGCACATTTTTAACTGGCTCTATCGCTCTTAATATGCGTCCTAGAGCGCTGATTTTCGCATGGGTGATTAACAGAATTCTGCTCTATTTTTGCAATTTGAGTAAAAATTTTTGCCATTTTTATTAAATTTACGAAATACAAAGCCTTAAATAGAAAAATGGTCTATACCCATGTATACGCAATAACAATTTATCCCAGGACGGAAGTTATTAGAAATTTCAGACATCAATAAAAAATGCACATCTTTAACTGGCTCTATCGCCCTTAATATGCGTCCTAGAGCGCTAATTTTTGCATGGGAGATTAACAGAATTCTGCTCTATTTTTGCAGTTTTAAGTAAAAATTTTTTTCATTTTTATGAAATTTACGAAATACAAAATTTTAAATAGAAAAATGGTCTATACCATTGTAATCGCAATAAAAATTTATCCCAGGACGGAAGTTTTTAGAAATTTCTGACATCAATTAAATTTTTACATCTTTAACTGGCTCTAGCGCCCTTAATATGCGTCCTAGAGCGCTTATTTTTGCAGGGGAGATTACCAGAATTCTGCTCTATTTTTGCGGTTTTGAGAAAAAATTTTTGCCATTTTCATGAAATTTACGAAATAGAAAGCCTTAAATGGAAAAATGGTCTATACCATTGTAATCGCAATAAAAAATTATCCCAGGACGTAAGTTTTTAGAAATTTCAGACATCAATAAAAAATGCACAGCTTTAACTGGCTCTATCGCCCTTAATATGCGTCCTAGAGCGCTGATTTTTGCATGGGAGATTAACAGAATTCTGCTCTATTTTTGCAGTTTTGAGTAAAAATTTCTGCAATTTTTATGAAATTTACAAAATACAAAGCCTTAAATAGAAAAATGGTCTATACCATTGTAATCGCAATAAAAATTTATCCCAGGACGGTAGTTTTTAGAAATTTCTGACATCAGTTAAATTTTCACATATTTAACTGGCTCTAGCGCCTTTAATATGCGTTCTAGAGCGCTGATTTTTGCATTGGAGATTACCAGAATTCTGCTCTATTTTTGCGGTTTTGAGTAAAAAATTTTGCCATTTTTATGAAATTTACGAAATACAAAGCCTTAAATGGAAAAATGGTCTATACCATTGTAATCGCAATAAAAATTTATCCCAGGACGGTAGTTTTTAGAAATTTCTGACATCAGGTAAATTTTCACATCTTTTACTGGCTCTAGCGCCTTTAATATGCGTTCTAGAGCGCTGATTTTTGCATTGGAGATTACCAGAATTCTGCTCTATTTTTGCGGTTTTGAGAAAAAATGTTTGCCATTTTTATGAAATATACGAAATACAAAGCCTTAAATGGAAAAATGGTCTATACCATTGTAATCGCAATAAAAATTTATCCCAGGACGGAAG
The DNA here is from genome assembly GCA_011170035.1 of Teleogryllus occipitalis. Classification (NCBI taxonomy): domain Eukaryota; kingdom Metazoa; phylum Arthropoda; class Insecta; order Orthoptera; family Gryllidae; genus Teleogryllus; species Teleogryllus occipitalis. The sequence goes on from BLKR01004716.1 coordinate 90,116, forward strand.
TTTTTAGAAATTTCAGACATCAATAAAAAATGCACAGCTTTAACTGGCTCTATCGCTTTTAATATGCGTCCTAGAGCGCTGATTTTTGCATGGGAGATTAACAGAATTCTGCTCTTTTTTTTGCAGTTTTCAGTAACAATTTTTGCCATTTTTACGAAACACAAAGCCTTAAATAGAAAAATGGTCAATACCATTGTAATTGTAATAAAAATTTATTCTAGGACGGAAGTTTTTAGAAATTTCAGACATAAATAAAAAATGCACATCTTTAACTGGCTCTATCGCCCTTAATATGCGTCCTAGAGCGATGATTTTTGCATGGGTGATTAACAGAATTCTGCTCTATTTTTGCAGTTTTGAGTAAAAATTTTTGCCATTTTTATGAAATTTACGAAATACAAAGCTATAAATAACAAATTGTCTGTACCCATGTATACGCAATAAAAAGTTATCCCAGGACGGAAGTTTTTAGATATTTTAGACATCAACAAAAAATGCACATCTTTAACTGGCTCTATCGCCCTTAATATGCGTCCTAGAGCGCTGATTTTTGCATGGGAGATTAACAGAATTCTTCTCTATTTTTGCAGTTTTGAGTTAAAATTTTTGCCATTTTGATGAAATTTACGAAATACAAGGCCTTAAATAAAAAAAATGGTCTATACCATTGCAATCGCAAAAAAATTTATCCCAGAACGGAAGTTTTTTGAAATTTCAGACATCAATTAAAAATTCACATCTTTAACTGGCTCTATCGCCCTTAATATGCGTCCTAGAGCGCTGATTTTTGCTTGGGAGATTAAAAGAATTCTGCTCTATTTTTGCAGTTTTGAGTAAACATTTTTTCCATTTTTATGAAATTTACGAAATACAAAGCCTTAAGTAGAAAAATGTTACCATTGTAATCGCAATAAAAATTTATCCCAGGACGGAAGTTTTTAGAAATTTCAGACATCAATAAAAAATGCACATCTTTAACTGGCTCTATCGCCCTTAATATGCGTCCTAGAGCGCTGATTTTTGCATGGGAGATTAAGAGATATCTGCTCTATTTTTGCAGTTTTGAGTAAAAATTTTTGCCATTTTTATGAAATTTACGAAATACAAAGCCTTAAATAGAAAAATGGTCTATACCATTGTAATCGCAAAAAAAATTTATCCCAGGACAGAAGTTTTTAGAAATTTCAGACATCAATAAAAAATGCACATCTTTAACTGGCTCTATCGCCCTTAATATGCGTCCTAGAGCGCTGATTTTTGCATTAGTGATTAACAGAATTCTGCTCTATTTTTGCAGTTTTGAGTAAAATTTTTTGTAATTTTTATGAAATATACGAAATACAAAGCCTTAAATAGAAAAATGGTCAATACTATTGTAGTCGCAATAAAAATTTATCCCAGGACGGAAGTTTTTTGAAATTTCAGACATCAATAAAAAATGCACATCGTTAACTGGCTCTATCGCCCTTAATATGCGTCCTAGAGCGCAGATTTTTGCATGGGTGATTAACAGAATTCTGCTCTATTTTTGCAGGTTTGAGTAAAACTTTTTGCCACTTTTATGAAATATACGAAATACAAAGCCTTAAATAGAAAAATGGTCTCTACCATTGTAATCGCAATAAACATTTATCCATGGACGGAAGTATTTAGAAATTTCAGACATCAATAAAAAATGCACATTTTTAACTGGCTCTATCGCCCTTAATATGCGTCCTAGAGCGCTGATTTTTGCTTGGGAGATTGAAAGAATTCTGCTCTATTTTTGCAGTTTTGAGTAAACATTTTTTCCATTTTTATGAAATGTACGAAATACAAAGCCTTAAATAGAAAAATGGTCTATACCATTGTAATTGCAATAAAAATTTATCCCACGACGGAAGTTTTTAGAAATTTCTGACATCAATAAATAAATGCACATCTTTAACTGGCTCTATAACCCTTAATATGCGTCCTAGATCGCTGATTTTTGCATGGGAGATTAACAGAATTCTGCTCTATTTTTGCAGTTTTGAGTAAAAATGTTTGCCATTTTTATGAAAATTACGAAATACAAAGCCTTATATAGAAAAATGGTCTATACCATTGTAATCGCAATAAAAATTTCTCCCAGGACGGAAGTTTTTAGAAATTTCTGACATCAATAAAAAATGCACATTTTTAACTGGCTCTATCGCCCTTAATATGCGTCCTAGAGCGCTGAGTTTTGCATGGGTGATTAACAGAATTCTGCTCTATTTTTGCGATTTTGAGTAAAAATTTTTGCCATTTTTATGAAATTTACGAAATACAAAGCTATTAATAACAAATTGTCTGTACCCATGTATACGCAATAAAAAGTTATCCCAGGACGGAAGTTTTTAGATATTTTAGACATCAACAAAAAATGCACATCTTTTACTGGCTCTATTGCCCTTAATATGCGTCCTAGAGTGCTCATTTTTGCATGGGTGATTAACAGAATTCTGCTCTATTTTTGCAGTTTTGAGTAAAAATTTTTTGTAATTTTTATGAAATATACGAAATACAAAGCCTTAAATAGAAAAATTGTCAATACTAATGTAATCGCAATAAAAATTTATCCCAGGAGGGAAGTTTTTAGAAATTTCAGACATCAATAAAAAATGCACATTTTTAACTGGCTCTATCGCCCTTAATATGCGTCCTAGAGCGCTGATTTTTGCATGGGTGATTAACAGAATTCTGCTCTATTTTTGCGATTTTGAGTAAAAATTTTTGCCATTTTTATGAAATTTACGAAATACAAAGCTATAAATAACAAATTGTCTGTACCCATGTATACGCAATAAAAAGTTATACCAGGACGGAAGTTTTTAGATATTTTAGACATCAACAAAAAATGCACATCTTTAACTGGCTCTATCGCCCTTAATATGCGTCCTAGAGCGCAGATTTTTGCATGGGTGATTAACAGAATTCTGCTCTGTTTTTGCAGTTTTGAGTAAAACTTTTTGCCACTTTTATGAAATTTACGAAATACAAAGCCTTAAATAGAAAAATGGTCTATACCATTGTAATCGCAATAAACATTTATCCATGGACGGAAGTATTTCGAAATTTCAGACATCAATAAAAAATGCACATCTTTAACTGGCTCTATCGCCCTTAATATGCGTCCTAGAGCGCTGATTTTTGCTTGGGAGATTAAAAGAATTCTGCTCTATTTTTGCAGTTTTGAGTAAACATTTTTTCCATTTTTATGAAATTTACGAAATACAAAGCCTTAAGTAGAAAAATGTTACCATTGTAATCGCAATAAAAATTTATCCCAGGACGGAAGTTTTTAGAAATTTCAGACATCAATAAAAAATGCACATCTTTAACTGGCTCTATCGCCCTTAATATGCGTCCTAGAGCGCTGATTTTTGCATGGGAGATTAAGAGATATCTGCTCTATTTTTGCAGTTTTGAGTAAAAATTTTTGCCATTTTTATGAAATTTACGAAATACAAAGCCTTAAATAGAAAAATGGTCTATACCATTGTAATCGCAAAAAAAATTTATCCCAGGACAGAAGTTTTTAGAAATTTCAGACATCAATAAAAAATGCACATCTTTAACTGGCTCTATCGCCCTTAATATGCGTCCTAGAGCGCTGATTTTTGCATTAGTGATTAACAGAATTCTGCTCTATTTTTGCAGTTTTGAGTAAAATTTTTTGTAATTTTTATGAAATATACGAAATACAAAGCCTTAAATAGAAAAATGGTCAATACTATTGTAGTCGCAATAAAAATTTATCCCAGGACGGAAGTTTTTAGAAATTTCAGACATCAATAAAAAATGCACATCGTTAACTGGCTCTATCGCCCTTAATATGCGTCCTAGAGCGCAGATTTTTGCATGGGTGATTAACAGAATTCTGCTCTATTTTTGCAGTTTTGAGTAAAATTTTTGCCACTTTTATGAAATATACGAAATACAAAGCCTTAAATAGAAAAATGGTCTATACCATTGTAATCGCAATAAACATTTATCCATGGACGGAAGTATTTAGAAATTTCAGACATCAATAAAAAATGCACATCTTTAACTGGCTCTATCGCCCTTAATATGCGTCCTAGAGCGCTGATTTTTGCTTGGGAGATTGAAAGAATTCTGCTCTATTTTTGCAGTTTTGAGTAAACATTTTTTCCATTTTTATGAAATGTACGAAATACAAAGCCTTAAATAGAAAATTGTTACCATTGTAATCGCAATAAAAATTTATCCCAGGACGGAAGTTTTTAGAAATTTCAGACATCAATAAAAAATGCACATGTTTAACTGGCTCTATCGCCCTTAATATGCGTCCTAGAGCACTGATTTTTGCTTGGGAGATTAACGGAATTCTGCTCAATTTTTGCAGTTTTGAATAAACATTTTTTCCATTTTTATGAAATTTACGAAATCCAAAGCCTTAAATAGAAAAATGGTGTATACCATTGTGTTCGCAATAAAAATTTATCCCAGGACGGAAGTTTTTAGAAATTTCAGACATCAATAAAAAATGCACATCTTTAACTGGCTCAATCGCCCTTAATATGCGTCCTAGAGCGCTGATTTTTACACAGGAGATTAACAGAATTCTGCTCTATTTTTGCAGTTTTGAGTAAAAATTTTTGCCATTTTTATGAAATTTACAAAATCCAAAGCCTTAAATAGAAAAATGCTCTATACCATTGTAATCGCAATAAAAATTTATCCCAGGACGGAAGTATTTAGAAATTTCAGACATCAATAAAAAATGCATATCTTTAACTGGCTCTATCGCCCTTAATATGCGTGCTAGAGCTCAGATTTTTGCATGGGTGATTAACAGAATTCTGCTCTATTTTTGCAGTTTTGAGTAAAAATTTTTGCCATTCTTATGAAATTTACGAAATACAACGCTATAAATAGAAAAATGATCTATACCCATGTAAACGCAATAAAAAGTTATCCCAGGACGGAAGTTTTTAAATATTTCAGACATCAATAAAAAATGCGCATCTTTAACTGGATCTATCGCCCTTAATATGCGTCCTAGAGCGCAGATTTTTGCATGGGTGATTAACAGAGTTCTGCTCTATTTTTGCAGTTTTGAGTAAAACTTTTTGCCATTTTTATGAAATTTACGAAATACAAAGCCTTAAATAGAAAAATGGTCTATACCATTGTAATCGCAATATAAATTTATCCCAGGACGGAAGTTTTTAGAAATTTCAGACATCAATAAAAAATGCACACATTTAACTGGCTCTATCGCCCTTAATATGTGTCCTAGAGTGCTGATTTTTGCATGGGAGATTAACAGAATTCCTCTCTATTTTTGCAGTTTTGAATAAAAATTTTTGCCATTTTTATGAAATTTACGAAATACAAAGCCTTAAATAGAAAAAAGGTCTATACCATTGTAATCGCAATAAAAATTTATCCCGGGACGGAAGGTTTTAGAAATTTCAGACATCAATAAAAAATGCACATTTTTAACTGGCTCTATCGCCCTTAATATGCGTCCTAGAAGCGCTGATTTTTGCATGGGTGATTAACAGAATTCTGCTCTATTTTTGCAGTTTTGAATAAAACGTTTTGCCATTTTTATGAAATTTACGATATACAAAGCCTTAAATAGAAAAATGGTCTATACCATTGTAATCGCAATATAAATTTATCCCAGGACGGAAGGTTTTAGAAATTTCAGACATCAATAAAAAATGCACATCTTTAACTGGCTATATCGCCCTTAATATGCGTCCTAGGACGCTGATTTTTGCATGGGTGATTAACAGAATTCTGCTCTTTTTTTGCAGGTTTAAGTAAAAATTTTTGCCATTTTTATGAAATTTACGAAATACAAAACCTTAAATAGAAAAATGGTCTATACCATTGTAATCGCAATAAAAATTTATCCCAGGACGGAAGTTTTTAGAAATTTCAGACATCAATAAAAAATGCACTTCTTTAACTGGCTCTATCGCCCTTAATATGCGTCCTAAAGTGCTGATTTTTGCATGGGAGATCAACAGAATTCTGCTCTATTTTTGCAATTTTGGGTAAAAATTTTTGCCATTTTTATGAAATTTACGAAATACAAAGCCTTAAATAGAAAAATGGTCTATTCCATTGTAATCGCAACAAAAATTTATCCCAGGACGGAAGTTTTTAGAAATTTCAGACATCAATAAAAAATGCACATCTTTAACTAGCTCTATCGCCCTTAATATGCGTCCTAGAGCGCTGATTTTTGCATGGGAGATTAACAGAAATCTGCTTAATTTTTGCAGTTTTGAGTAAAAATTTTTGCCATTTTTATGAAATTTACGAAATACAAAGCCTTAAACAGAAAAATGGTCTATACCATTGTAATCGCAAAAAAAATTTATCCCAGGACGGAAGTTTTTAGAAATTTCAGACATCAATAAAAATGCACATCTTTAACTGGCTCTATCGCCCTTAGTATGCGTCCTAGAGCGCTGATTTTTGCATGGGTGATTAACAGAATTCTGCTCTATTTTTGCAGTTTTGAGTAAAAATTTTTGCCATTTTTATGAAATTTACGAAATACAAAGCCTTAAATAGAAAAATGGTCTATTCCATTGTAATCGCAATAAAAATTTATCCCAGGACGGAAGTTTTTAGAAATTTCAGACATCAATAACAAATGCACATCTTTAACTTGCTCTATCGCTCTTAAAATATGCGTCCTAGAGCGCTGATTTTTGTATGGGATATTAACAGAATTCTCCTCGATTTTTGCAGTTTTCAGTAAAAATTTTTGCCATTTTTATGAAATTTACGAAATACAAAGCCTTAAATAGAAAAATGGTCTATACCATTGTAATCGCAATAAAAATTTATCCCAGGAAGAAAGGTTTTAGAAATTTCAGACATCAATAAAAATGCACATTTTTAACTGGCTCAATCGCCCTTAATATGCGCCCTAGAGCGCTGATTTTTGCATGGGAGATTAACAGATTTCTGCTCCATTTTTGCAGTTTTGAGTAAAAATTTTTGCCATTTTTATGAAATATACGAAATACAAAGCCTTAAATAGAAAAATGGTCTATACCATTGTAATCGCAAAAAAAATTTATCCCAGGGCGGAAGTTTTAAGAAATTTCAGACATCAATAAAAAATGCACATTTTTCACTGGCTCTATCGCCCTAATATGCGTCCTAGAGCGCTGATTTTTGCTTGGGAGATTAACAGAATTCAGCTCTATTTTTGCAGTTTTGAGTAAACATTTTTGCCATTTTTATGAAATTTACGAAAAACAAAGCCTTAAATAGAAAAATGGTCTATACCATTGTAATCGTAATAAAAATTTATTCCAGGACGGAAGTTTTTAAAAAATTCTGACATCAATAAAAAATGCACATCTTTAACTGGCTCTATCGCCTTTAATATGCGTCCTAGAGCGCTGATTTTTACATGGGAAATTAAGAGAATTCTGCTCTATTTTTGCAGTTATGAGTAAATTTTTGCCATTTTTATGAAATTTACGAAATACAAAGCCTTAAATAGAGAAATGGTGTATTCCATTGTAATCGAAATAAAAATTTATCCCAGGACGGAAGTTTTTAGAAATTTCAGACATCAATAAAAAATGCACATCTTTAACTGGCTCTATCGCCCTTAATATGCGTCCTAGAGCGCTGATTTTTGTTCGGGAGATCAACAGAATTCTGCTCTATTTTTGCAGTTTTGAGTAAAAATTTTTGCCATTTTTATGAATTTTACGAAATACAAAGCCTTAAATAGAAAAATGGTCTATACGATTGTAATCGCAATAAATATTTATTCGAGGACGGAAGTTTTTAGAAATTACAGACATCAATAAAAAATGCACATTTTTAACTGGCTCTATCGCCCTTAATATGTGTCTTAGAGCGCTGATTTTTGTTCGGGAGATCAACAGAATTCTGCTCTATTTTTGCAGTTTTGAGTAAAAATTTTTGCCATTTTTATGAAATTTACGTAATACAAAGCCTTAAATAGAAAAATGGTCTATACCATTGTAATCGCAATAAATATTTATTCGAGGACGGAAGTTTTTAGAAATTTCAGACATCAATAAAAAATGCACATCTTTAACTGGCTCTATCGCCCTTAATATGTGTCTTAGAGCGTTGATTTTTACACAGGAGATTAACAGAATTCTGCACTATTTTTGCAAATTTGAGTAAAAATTTTTGCCATTTTTATGAAATTTACGAAATACAAAGCTCTAAATAGAAAAGTGGTCTATACCATTGTAATCGCAATAAAAATTTATCCCAGGACGGAAGTTTTTAGAAATTTCAGACATCAATAAAGAATGCACATCTTTAGCTGGCTCTATCGCCCTTATTATGCGTCCTAGAGCGCTGATTATTGCATGGGAGATTAACAGAATTCTACTCTATTTTTGCAGTTTTGAGTAAAAATTTTTGCCATTTTTATGAAATTTACGAAATACAAAGCCTTAAATAGGAGAATGGTCTATACTATTGTAATCGCAATAAAATGTTATCCCAGGGCGGAAGTTTTTTGAAATTTCAGACATCAATAAAAAATGCACATCTTTAACTGGCTCTATCGCCCTTAATATGCGTCCTAGAGTGCTGATTTTTGCAAGGGAGATTAACAGAATTCTGCTCAATTTTTGCAGTTTTGAGTAAAAATTTTTGCCATTTTTATAAAATTTACGAAATACAAAGCCTTAAACAGAAAAATGGTCTATACGATTGTAATCGCAATAAAAATTTATCCCAGGACGGAAGTTTTTTGAAATTTCTGACATCAATAAAAAATGCACATCTATAACTTGCTCTATCGCCCTTAATATGCGTCCTAGAGCGCTGATTTTTTCATGGGAGATTAACAGAATTCTGCTCTATTTTTGCAGTTTTGAGTAAAATTTTATCCCATTTTTATGATATTTACGAAATACAAAGCCGTAAATAGAAAAATGTTCTATACCATTGTAATCGCAATAAAAATTTATCCCAGGACGGAAGTTTTTAGTAATTTCTCACATCAATTAAATTTTCACATCTTTAACTGGCTCTAGCGCCCGTAATATGCGTCCTACAGCGCTGATTTTTGCAGGGGAGATTACCAGAATTCTGCTCTATTTTTTCGGTTTTGAAAAAAAATTTTTGCCATTTTCATGAAATTTACGAAATACAAAGCCTTAAATTTAAAAATGGTCTATACCATTGTAATCGCAATAAACATTTATCCCAGGACGGAAGTTTTTAGAAATTTTTCACATCAATTAAATTTTCACATCTTTAACTGGCTCTAGCGCCCTTAATATGCGTCCTAGAGCGCTGATTTTTGCAGGGGAGATTACCAGAATTCTGCTCCATTTTTGCAGTTTTGAGAGAAAATTTTTGCCATTTTCATGAAATTTACGAAATACAAAGCCTTAAATGGAAAAATGGTCTATACCATTGTAATCGCAAAAAAATTTATCCCACGACGGAAGTTTTTAGAAATTTCTCACATCAATTAAATTTTCACATCTTTAACTGGCTCTAGCGCCCTAATATGCGTCCTAGAGCGCTGACTTTTGCAGGGGAGATTACCAGAATTCTGCTCTCATTTTGCGGTTTTGAGAAAAAATTTTTGCCATTTTCATGAAATTTACGAAATACAAAGCCTTAAATAGAAAAATGGTCTATACCATTGTAATCGCAATAAAAATTTATTCCAGGACGGTAGTTTTTAGAAATTTCTGACATCA